>CM069904.1:16027474-16333009 GCA_036172215.1 Camellia granthamiana
ACCAAATTCATTAATTTAATTCAATTTCAGAAAATACATGTGGAAAAACTCTTTACTTCTGAGAGGGTAATTTATATGAAAATTGGGCCGAGCTGAGTAATAGGCCGTCATGGGCCGCAATACAAAGGACCGAAGTAAAATGGCGATTTAAGTTACTCCGGTCTTGCGGATGCTTTGAAGTTAGCCCGGTCCATGTTGAAGTTAGACCGGTCTAAAGATGCTTGGGAGTTAGACCGGTCTTAGAGTTAGACCGGTTAGAAGATGTTAGTTCGGTCTAACCATGCCACGAGTTGTACAAGAGAAGCCAAAGTAAGAGTAGTAGAAGGGAGAGCCGAATTGAGGGTGGTTCGGCCTATTTTGCGGCTAAGCATAGTCATGTTTACTTCGGTCATATTGGAGTCCGGCGAGGGAATGTTACTTCGGTTGTATGCATCTTGCCGGAGTAAAACCATCTCACTTGGTTTAAGCAGTGAGGGGGGTGTTGAAGGATAAGCATGATCTTTCAGGAGTATGAATCCTAGAAGGACTCTACATGGAGGAGTAAGAGTCTTACTAGGGTTGTGCCACACAAAACCTATAAAAGTTCACAAACATCACCTATGGAGAGGTAACACAACTTTGATTCCTGAATATACAGAGCTTTTGCCTATTTGTCTTGTTTGCTGACTTAGGCATCGGAGAGGTTTCCTGTACACACCGGCCGGCTAGCTCACATTTGTGTTTTTAGGTTGCAGAACGACGACGTACGGAGGAACGCAGATTTGATCAACAGGATTATACGAGAAGGTGTATTTCTTTCCCGTACAATTGGCACCGTCTGTGGGAATTGCTGACAAGAACAACCTCTTGATCAAGCTTTTTCTCTCAAAAATCGATGGCGAACAACGAAGAAATACCTCAGTCCGCCATTGACGGACAAACTCCGGAAGGAGGTGCGAGGCGCGAAGGTCTACCCTTGGTCACTCCCATGGCGAACCTGGAACCACAAAGACAAAGTTCCAGGAGGGATGCAAGGGGTAGAAGGCGGACTAACAGCCCCCATCACTCTCGTTCGCGGAGCCCAGAAAGACAGAGGCGAAGGATTGATCCTCAAACTTTAGAGGATCGCGTCAAGGAACAAGACGAATTGATACGACGGATGGCGGCGGATATGGAATCTCTAAAGCGCCAGATGAAGGGAAAAGAAGTGGCGACAGGAGAGGGGCGCACAGACAAGACGCCCCCTCGTCACTCGGAAGGTCATGGTAGGAACACCACACCCTCGCATGCAGAGAGTAAAAGCCTCAGGACAGGCGATACTCAATCCAGGTCTTCCAGAACTCGTCACTCCAGGTCTGAAAGGACGAGATCTGAGAGGTCCTACACGGAATGGAGCACTTATTGGCCTTCGCATACGCACCAAACAAGATCCAGACAGACGGAATTACCCAGATCATCCGACTTACGGACTGTGCTCGAAGAGAAGGCACGATGGAGGGAAGACGCCAGGGCACGCGATCCGCACAGAGTTTCTGCCTTACAACGGTTGGCTCCTCGGACGCATGGAAGCGTCGAGGTTGGAATGCCAATACCGCGCCCTGCCTACGAACCAACGGACAAGGCATTGGTGAGGCTGCAGACCTCACCGTTTGTTCCAGTAATTGAGAACGCGCCCCTACCATCAGGCTTCCCTCAGCCCAAATTCACTACATACGAGGGAAAGACGGACCCCTACTCACACTTGAGCCACTTTCGCCAGGTCATGGCTGTATATCGGCGAAACGAGGCTTTGATGTGCATCCTCTTCCCGTCAAGCCTTGGAGACCTAGGCCTGACTTGGTTTGAGAAACTCCCAGAAGGCAGCATAGCCTCCTGGGCGCAATTGGCGGAGGCGTTCGTCACACGATTCAGAACAAACACCAAAATCCCGGTGGAGATCGACCAGTTACTCTCCATCGACATGGGCGACAAGGAGACCCTAAAATCTTACAACAGTCGTTACTGGGAGACCTTCAACCTGATTGGGGACTGCCCCACCAATCT
The DNA here is from genome assembly GCA_036172215.1 of Camellia granthamiana. Taxonomy (NCBI): domain Eukaryota; kingdom Viridiplantae; phylum Streptophyta; class Magnoliopsida; order Ericales; family Theaceae; genus Camellia; species Camellia granthamiana. The sequence continues at coordinate 16,029,497 of CM069904.1, forward strand.
CGCCATTGCCCAGTATAAAAGAGGACTTCCAGTCGGGAACAGACTAAGGGACTCAATCACCATGGCGCCACCTCTCACCATGGAAGCCTTGATGGAAAGAGTGCATCAGCACATCAGGGTGGAAGAGGATGGCGCCCGTGCCAAAACAAAGTCTAGCACAGCTGCAACGCCAGAGAAAAAGGCCTCAGCAAAGGTCAATGCGGTAAACCGTCCAAGCAGAAACGGGCGGGGCAGGCGAGACAACGAAGAAGACCAGGATGAGAGATGGCTAAGAGTCCGCACTGCCATAACCACGGTCTTCAAGAAACCGATCTACCGAATTCTGAGTGAAATAAGAGACGAGCCTTTCGTCAGATGGCCAGCCAAACTAGGGGAAGCACAGAAGGACTATGATGAAAGATCACGGTGCACCTTCCACAAAGAAAAGGGGCACCGCACTGAAAATTGCACGCCGTTGAGACAGGATCTGGAGGAGTTGGTGGCGGCAGGCCACCTGGATAAATATATTGAAGGAGGGGCGCGACCAGCCCCCCAGGATCACAATAACCCCAATGGGATGCCAATCGACGCTCCACCTCAAGGCGTAATCAATGTGATACATGGAGTCTTCGAACCTGAGCGTGTGTGCGAGCTCAGGGGGTCGATCAAGAAGGCTGAACACTTAAGGGAGGTACTAAGTGCCCAGCCTGCCATCAAGAAGGGAAAGACAGAAGCCACGAACATCATGTCTTTCTCGGATAAAGACCTGGACAGAATATATTGCCCTCACAATGATGCCTTGGTTGTCACTCTCCGAGTCAAGGATTTGGACGTCAAGCGGATTCTGATTGACCAAGGTAGTTCATGCGAAATAATGTACTACGAAACATTTAAACAATTGAAGTTGCAAGATAAAGACTTGGCACCCGTCGTATCTCCCCTGATTGGATTCAACTCCATGCCAGAATGGCCCGTCGGCAAAATAATCCTCCCAGTCAGAGCAGGGAGTGTGACGAAACAAGTGGAGTTCTGGGTGTTGAAGGTCCCCTCCACTTACAACATCATCTTGGGCAGAACATGGCTGCATGCCATGCGATCAGTGGCATCATCCTACCACCAAGTAATGCGGTTCCCCAACAACATCGGAGTAATAGAAGAAGTCTATGGCAATCAGATCATGTCGAAGCAGTGCTTTGTCACGGTGAATGGCAGCCGCGCCGCAAAGGGATATGTTCATTCGGTGGAAAAACCCGAGAGTAATGAACTATTTGCAGACGTCGGCAAAGCAACTAATCAGAAAGCAGTGGAAGACTTGGTAGAGGTAAGAATAGATGAAAAGAACCCGGATAAGTTCTTTTTGATCGGTTCGTCGTTGTCCAGCACAGAGAGGTTAGAGGTCTTGGAATTTTTGACTTCTAACGTCGAAGTGTTTGCCTGGACTCCATACGACATGCCAGGCATTGATCCAAACTTCATTTGTCACCAACTCAACGTCCACCCATCCGCCAGACCAATCATTCAGCGGACTCGCAGATCGGCGCTCCACCACGCCGAAATAGTGGCGGAAGAAGTGGGAAACCTGCTGGAGGCAGGAGCAATTAGAGAGGTGCACTACCCAAGATGGATCTCCAATACAGTGGTGGTACCCAAGAAGAATGGTAAGTGGCGTGTCTGTGTCGACTACAAAACAGTCAACAAGGCATGCCCTAAAGACAGTTTTCCCTTGCCACGGATAGATCAACTGGTAGACCTAACGGCGGGGCACAACCGACTTAGCTTCCTGGACGCATACAGAGGCTACCACCAAATCGCCATGCATGAACCAGACCAAGAGGTCACATCATTTACAACCCCAAGAGGACTATACTGCTACAAGGTCATGCCCTTTGGCCTGAAGAACGCAGGGGCAACATTCCAGAGAATGGTCACCAAGATGTTCGAGCCATTGTTAGGCAAAACAATGGAGGCTTACATCGACGATATGGTGGTCAAGAGCAAGGATGAGAATAACCATATCAAGGACCTAGGCGAGATGTTTGAGATCCTGAAGAAGCATAAGTTACGCCTTAACGCGTCGAAGTGTGCATTCGGAGTAAGATCTGGCAAATTCCTGGGCTTCCTGGTGACCAACCGGGGTATTGAGGCAGACCCATCTCAGATCAAGGCGATTCAAGATCTGGAGAGACCAAACTCAGTAAAAGAAGTGCAGCATCTCACCGGCATGGCAGCTGCGCTCAATCGATTCATAAGCAGGTCGTCAGACAGACTGCGACCATTCTTCCATGCTTTGAAATCCAAGTTTGAATGGGACGAAGAATGTGACCAAGCTCTGGAAAGTTTGAAGGAATACATGTCTTCTCCACCACTACTTGTAACACCAATTCCTGGAGAAGAACTCTTCCTGTACCTGGCAGTCTCGCAGCACGCAATCAGCGCAGTGTTGGTCCGTGCAGAAGGAATCCAGCACCTGCCCATCTATTATGTCAGCAAGACATTGCTGGGCGCCGAAACAAGGTATTTGCCACTGGAAAAACTGGTATTGGCCTTGATGATGGCCTCAAGAAAGTTGTCGCACTACTTTCACGCCCATACTATAGTTGTCCTCATAGCCTTCCCATTAAAAGCATTGTTTGAAAGGGCTAACTTCTCTGGGCGAGTCTTGAAGTGGGCAGTTGAGTTAGGGCAGTACGACATCAAGTTCCAACCCAGAACCGCAATAAAGGCACAAGCAGATTTTGTCGCAGAGTTCGCTCCTGGAAGTCATCATATCTGCCCAGTCGACCTGACTGAATCAACCGAACTAGGGATGGAAGTTGACGTCGGAATAACGCAACCCCTAGTACTGGTTACTCAGTCAGGCCCCACGGCAGACCAGAGTAAAGCAAGGAAGGAAGAAGCAAACCATGCTATACCAAGTCCAGACTCACCAACAAATAAAGACTTGGTACAAACAGAAAGCAAGGGGCAGACAGCAAGCATGGACTTTGAAGAAAAAGACTCCAGCAGCATGGAAGACCCCAAGGCATCATCTGATCCCTCCACTTGCTGGAAGCTGTTCGTCGGGGAGATGTGGAAGCTCTTCGTGGATGGAGCATCCAACCGGCATGGAGCAGGACTCGGCATAGTCCTCATCTCTCCAGACGGCCTAGTGATAGAGTAGGCAGTCAACCTTGGCTTCCCAGCATCAAACAACGAAGCGGAATATGAAGCGCTTCTTGCAGGTCTAAAATCAGCATTTTACATGAAGGCCACCGAACTAATGGTTTACAACGACTCACAACTAGCGGTAAACCAAATATCTGGCGACTACGAAGCAAAAGATAACAGAATGGCTAAATACCAAGAGCTGGTCAGAACAGAGATCAAGAAGTTTGAAGTGGTGAGGATAGAACAAATCGGCAGGGAGGAAAACAGAAGAGCAGACGAACTAGTAGGCTTCGCCTCAATAGCAGACACCTCTATCCCTCATCCATTGCTGATCGACTACCTACCTAGACCAAGCAATGAAGACCCCGAAGCGGAAGAGGTACGTTGCGCAGAGTTAAGACCTTTTTGGATGGATCCCATCATACTGTTCCTAAAAGATGGCACCCTATCTGAAGAAAAGAAAGAAGCCAACAGAATAAGAGCAAAGTCGCAGCGATTTTGGCTTTCTCCATCCTTAGCATTGTACAAAAAGTCGTTCTCAGGACCATACCTAAAATGTGTACACCCCAGCAAAGTGGAAGCATTCCTGTTCGAAATACATGAGGGTGTATGTGGCAGCCATCAAGGAGGAATATCACTGGCATACAGAGCAATCTCGCAGGGATATTGGTGGCCATATATGCAAGCGGATTCAGAGAAGTATGTCAAAAAATGCGAAAAGTGTCAAAAGTTTGCGCACCAAATACACCAACCTGCCAGAGAACTTCTACCTCTCACTAGCCCATGGCCCTTCGCAATGTGGGGCTTAGACATAGTAGGGCCACTTCCAACAGCTCTAGGCAACAGGAAATTCTTTCTTGCAGCAACCGACTACTTCACAAAGTGGGTGGAAGCAGAAGCCTTGGCCTCAATCAAGGAAAAAGATGCGAAGAAGTTTGTCTGGCAAAACATCATCACTCGATTTGGCATACCAAAGGCTCTAATATCAGACAACGGCACTCAGTTCGACGGCAGAATCTTCAGAGGCTTTTGTGAAGAGTACAAGATAGAGTTCTACAATTCTACACCGGCATATCCCCAAGCAAATGGTCAGGCGGAGGCATCAAACAAGGTAGTCTTGGATGGATTAAAGAAAAGGTTAAAGAAAGCCAAAGGCAAGTGGGCAGAAGAGCTCCCTCATGTTTTATGGGCTTACCACACCACGCCTCGACGATCAACAGGAGAAACACCATTCTCCTTAGCTTATGGCATGGAAGCAATTATCCCATTAGAAGTTGGCCTCTCCACAATTCGGAGCGAAAACTTTAATCCAGACTTAAATGGCGAAGCCATAGCATTAGAGCTTGACCTTACAGAAGAAAGAAGAGACAGAGCATTGGTTCACATCGCCTCCTACCAACAAGAGTTGTCCAGAAAGTATAACAAAACAGTGTATCCAAGGCAATTTAAGATCGGAGATTGGGTGCTGCACAAAGTGATGGGAAACACCTTGGTTCCAGGAGATGGCAAGTTGAGGCCTAATTGGGAAGGACCTTACAAAGTGGTCGGACTAGCAGGCAAAGGGGCATACCACTTGGAAGATAAGGACGGCAAAGTAATTCCTAGGCCATGGAACACTGCCAATCTCAAGTTATTTTATTTCTAGCTTTTTTTTTTTTTCCTTTTAAGTACATGTAATTTTTTCTTTTCTCAATAAAACAAGTCAACTCTTTTCAGTATGGATGTTTTTCTGTAAAAGATAGTTTTAGTGGGATAGGAACATTGTAAACGCTCTATTCTAAGTTGGCTGGAAAAACCAACTTAGAGGTTGGCTGGATTAAACCAACACCCCTCCTAAGCCCAGGATAAGGATCCAGGCTGCAGGACGTTTGGTCGGAATAACCAAACACTCTATTCTAAGTTGGCTGAAAAAACCAACTTAGAGGTTGGCTGGATAAAACCAACTCCTGTTACTCTTCAGCCGAAGTAAGTTTATGGCTGACGAGTGGTTGGCTGGATTAAACCAACTCTTGTTACTCTTCAGCCGAAGTAAGTTTATGGCTGACGAGTGGTTGGCTGGATTAAACCAACTCTTGTTACTCTTCAGCCGAAGTAAGTTTTAGGCTGAAGAGTGGTTGGCTGGATTAAACCAACTCTTGTTACTCTTCAGCCGAAGTAAGTTTTAGGCTGAAGAGTGGTTGGCTGGATTAAACCAACTCTTGTTACTCTTCAGCCGAAGTAAGTTTTAGGCTGAAGAGTGGTTGGCTGGATTAAACCAACTCTTGTTACTCTTCAGCCAAAGTAAGTTTTAGGCTGAAGAGTGGTTGGCTGGATTAAACCAACTCTTGCTACTCTTCAGCCGAGGTAAGTTTAAGTCTGAAGAGCGGTTGGCTGGATAGGCCCAATTTTAGTTACTCTTCAGCTGGAGTAATTATGTCGGCCAAAGAGTGGTGGGCTAGTAAGTCAGGTTAACCAACCAAAACCGGAGTACGGTATCCCGGTTGAAAATATTGCAAGAAAGTAAACCAAAAATAGCAGTTGGAGTAATAGTAATCAAGGCAAGTGCAAGCACACAAATCAAAACCGGAATAAGAGTTCAGCACAAAGTAAATTTTCTTTAACAAGATCAAAAGGGTCTTCATTACAGAACAGGGGACTCAGCCCGGTTACAAGTTTGTTTTTCTAAAACAAGAACAGAGAAAAATAAAAAATCAGTTGAAGAGATCATCAATTTCGGCGTCAAAGCCAACATCAGCATCTGCTCGAAGTCCGGTCTGAGGTGGGAGCTCGGTTTCAACTTGGACCTCGGTATCAACTGTTAGCACGGTGTCAGTCGGCAGCTCATCAGTTAGGCCTTCAACTGCAGGCTCTAGCCGAGCTAATTGATTGTTGGCTTGCTCGTTGATGACCGGAGTGTCAGTTGGCTCCTCTTCATCTCCATCATCATCATCAGAGCCCGAGGCTTCGAGAAATTGCTTTTGAAGATCTGCAGCGTACTGCGCCAATGAAGCCGGAATATAATACTTAGGAGCATTATAGACCTCGGTTTCAGGCCCACAGCAGAGCCGCTCCACCGCACTCCTCCATCCACACTTGAAGAAAAGATCCTTGGCGGCTTCGCACTACTGGGTATAAGCGTCCTCCGCATTCTTGAAACCTCGTTTTTCGACAGCCTTTATGCCCTCCTTCAGTTGGGCTATCTCGGTATCTTTTTTCTTTTCAATCTTCGCCAGCTGGCGCAGGTACTTATCCTTTGTCTCAATGGCAACCTTTTGCTTTTCGGCTTCGGCCGAACTAACCAGTTCGGTCAGTCGGCCGTTCTCAGATTGTAGCTTGGCCAATTGCTTTTTGGCCTCTTTTAGCTCGGCAGATTTTGTTTCGGCTTCGGCCACGGCCTGCCTTGTTGTTTGCCTGAGCTCCAACACTTTCCTGTGTGTGATGTGATTTTTCTGAATGGCCTGACAAAACATACTTCCATTGAGCCGAAGTGAAAGTTGGAAAAATTAGACAGATCAAAAAGGACAGTACCACTTACCAGGATCATTGATTTTGTTGAAGACCGGATGGCCTTCAGTTCGGTGTTGAGCTGCTTTTGGTGGTGCTCCATGTCCTTGGGAAGGCATACACTTTTGGCTAGGTTAAAAGCCATCAAGTGATCCTTCTCAGTAACAACGGAGTCGGAATCCTGTATAGCTCGGTTCTAGAAGGTCAGTTCGGGAACCCATTTGGAGGAGGCACCTCGGTCAAAGTGCTCCGGTCGTGGGCTTTGTTGAGGGTTGGGAGGAGGACTAGGTGGCAGAATGGTCTCGTCCTCGTCAGCAAGGCGTCGCTCGGTTTGGCTAGTCCGGGCACGCTTGCTCGAACGAGATGAGGAGGGCCGTTGGGATGGAAGTGCTACCACGGTTTCAGTGGTCTGCCCAGCAGGTGGTACATCGGCGGGATTGGTCGCGGTTAGCAGGGCCTTCAGTCTACTCCTTTTTGCCATCTCTTGTTCGGCTGTGAGTGGGATCAGGTTTATCTGGGGCAAGGTTGGGTCCGGTTCTGGTGCGTCTTCTAGGAGAAAGTCGGTCACTCTCGCTTTTCGGCGACCGCTGTACCTGTAGGTCGGCTCAAAATTTAGAAGTTTGGCCCAACCTCTTCCTTTAACCCGTAGTGCGGCGCGGAGGGTATCGAGGTTGGGGTAGCTGTACAATGAATAAAGGTAAGCTAAGTCTGCAAAGAAAAATTCAACTGTTAGCTCGATTCAGAATGGTAGCCGAAGTCAAAGAAAGGCACAAGACAAAACCGAAGTGGTTATACCGAGTTCTTGTCACGACCCAAACCCACCCCTATAGGTTTAGCGTCGTAACCGGCCAGTAATCCTTGGATTACCGAAGGCCTCTTAACAGATAAGCATATGATAAGGGGCTAGCGGAAGCAAATACATAAATATAATTGTCCAATGAGCTGTGTTGACTTGCATGAAACAGAATATTTTTAAAAACTTTATATACATAACCATAAGTCAACCATACATTATATTATACCACACACCTTACAGTATCTTAAGTACAGCCAACATAATTAAAATAAGTCTCATGTATAAACAGACTAAATAAAACTTGATCCCAAGACACTTCGGGAACCTCCACGTGAGGCACAAAGGCTGGCTGACAACAGAAACACAGTCCCCCACAAAACCTTCGGGCTTGCACTCGAGAATGCTCACCTATAATATATATATACAAACAGTGAGCTAAAGCCCAGTGAATAACATTAAGGTAAAGGGGTTAGTGAACGAATTCCGAACATTTTATACGTATAAAACAGATCATAGCATAATCATAGTCATCTCATATCAGAACATAATAATGGCATATCCCATAGAACATATCGAACATATCACATAACGTCTTCCGACTAGAGTAACCGGTCCCGGACACCGATTAAACACATATCACCACAATGAAGTGGCTAACGAGATCTCGTAAATGTCATGGACCCGCATTTTCATGCCGTCCCCCATGACTTGGGACTATCTATGGATGCCATAATAGATTTCAAACTTGGAATGTTCGTTCACAGAAACATATATCATTTCAGAAATCATAGCATATCTTATCTCATTTGGAACATAGTTTCATATAAACGTATCTTTACGATAACGTTACTCACAGTGGTTCCATAGATGGTCAATTACTTCTCGGACGTTGACCTACAATCACAAAATACAAAGCACCAACGAATCTTATCATTACTTATTCATGTGGCCATTAAGGCTTAGCTTACATCACGTTGGTTCATGTTTATTCTTATCACATGGCTTAGAACACACACACCCTTGCAATCTCTTAGTGTGATTAACACTTGTTACAATGCTTAACTCTCACACACACTTGTCATTCAATATCTTGTTACATTCTTTTCTTAGTGTGTGTTTCTAGCCCATAACCTCATTACTATAGCTTAATTAAGGCTTAGGAATGCCTAAGATGCAATAAGGATGTCAAAACATGCCCTGGAACACTTAGGCAAAATTTCAGAATTTTAGGTCCTCGCTCGAGCGAAGCTTTCCTCGCTCGAGCGAGCATGCAAAATGTGACTGGTCGCTCGAGCACACATTCCTTCGCTCGAGCGATCTGTAAATGATGCAAACTTCTGGGAGCTTGAAATTTACGCTCGAGCGGACTTTTGGTCGCTCGAGCGAGGTGCACGATTTCAGAGTGGTCGCTCGAGCGAGAACACCTTCGCTCGAGCGAGGTTGTAGAATCTGGAATTTCCAGATTGCATCCCTGAGTTCAAAACCGACATTCAACCTTTCAAAACTCATTTTTCTGGACCCCAAATGAAGGAAACATATGAAGACTTATAAAACAACATGTTTTAAGAATTAAGACAAGAAATCATGGCCCAAGGACTTGTTAAAAACTCACATTTTCAACTTGAATTTCAAGAGGTAAGACTTGCATGTGAATTCTTTAAAGCTTTTGTCTTCAACACTCATGAAACTTGAAATTTGAGCTCCTAAGCTCCATGCATGCAAGAAATCATTTTCAAAACATGAATTTAAACCTTAAAACATAATGAATTACCCATGCATGAGTCAAATAACTCTTGATAACAACATAGATGCTTAAAACCATCCTCAACATGTCAAAACTCCACTTATTCATGTATGTATGTGGATTTCTCTTCCAAATTCTCTTCCAAGACTTCAAAAACATGAATTAGTCTTACAAAACTTGATGAAATATGCATGCATGTACCCTTCAACCTCCAAAAATCAACACAAATGGTACAACTCCTAACTATCATGGTGATTTAGCACCTACATGAGCATGCATGCATGAATTGCAACCCATTTCTTAAACCCAAGCTTAATGCTCATATTTAATCACAAAATCTTCATGTTAGAGACTTAGATTTACAGATTAGGGGTTGAACTCTCACCTAGAGTCTTGAATCTCACTTATTCTAGCACAATATTGGTGAGTACAAGCAAAATCTCCAATTCTTCTTTGAATTCTTCCTTCTCTCTCTCTAGAATTGCCCTCCCTCTCTCTCTAAAATGTTTTCTCCAGATTTTTCCACTCACTCAAAGGCTGATGAAATGAGCTCAAAATGAGCTAAAGGGGCTCAAATGTGTTTGTATGGATTTGGCCACTAGGTGGCAAAATGGTAAATAGGTCCAACTCTTTAATTAGCTTATTTAATCTAATTTAATCATACCAAATCACATTTTAATTAAATATACCATAAGGTTCTAAAAATTCCAATTAACATATTGGTGTAATCAATTCCGGGTTTGGATGCCGATAAGGCTTTTAAATTTTCATTTTAAAGCGGGATTCTAAGCAGATATTTTTTATAAGTGACAGATAGAAAGCCAATTATCACGCAGATTACATACTAATCCCGTATTTAATCTTATTCACTTAATTAGCATCATTAATTACCGATTAGTAGCTAATTACGGGTCGGGGTTATTACAGTTCTCCTTGTTTCCAGTTTATTCTTCAGCCAGGAATCTGGGCTTGGTGATCTTCATAATTCCCAGACACCCAGAAGAAATCATCGTCATTCAAGTCTTTGTCCGGCGTATCTTTTATTATTTTCTCTCGGTTACGGCGTATTCTTAAATAATAAACCCAGCCCTCTTCTTTGGAACCTATGGAGTATTGGTGGAATATTTCGGCTAGACCGAGGTTGAGCCCTTCTTGTTGGTTTAGTGCGGCTACTCCCATTATGATACGGTATGAATTGGTGGAGAGTTGGGTTGGGCATAGTCGTGTTTGTCTAAGGAATTCGCAAATTAGTGGCTGGACTGGAAATCTTAGTCCGGTTTCTATAATCGAAAGGAGGGTAAAAGGGACGAAGCCTTCATTTCCCCATGGAGTTACATCTTTTTCGGCTAATGTAAGGTGGACATCGTCCGGTATGTTATATTCCCTTCGGAATTCGGCTAGGCCTTCTGGGGTTTCTACCAAAAACCTATACTTCCCCATTTATTGTATAAATTACAGATAAATTATCTCGGTCAAAAGAATGTGCTCAGTAGCTCGGTTGAGCACACAGAGGAGTGCCTGGGCAACCTAAGTCTGCAAAGTGGAAAACAAGGTGTTAAGCACAGATCCTTGACCGTGCTACGCAATCAAAACAAAGATAAAATTCCTACTTCGGCTGCGTGGTATGCTACAAGTTCTATATCGGTTCTAGCAAGGTGTTTTGTAGCTCGGTTTGAGCAGGGGTTGTTTATCTCGGTCTGAGCTACGGGTTTGTTACTCCGGTTAAGCCTATAGGGGCAGCTTTCTGAGTCCGGTTTAGCAACTAAGAAAGCTGGCTTAGCCCCAAGACTTAGCTCGGTTGAATGCAAGGTATCCAGTTTGTTAAGTTCAGATTTATTCTGGTTCGTTTATGTCTGCTAAAGGTAAATCAGGAGATGACTTACTGAGACTACTGGTATATTCATAGGTTCCAGTTCGGTTAAAGTCTGAATAGATCTACGCCTAGCATAAACAGTGCCCTAGTTCTGTTACTTTGTGGTTTTAGATCAAAATCTGTATTCTACAGGATATTATGTGTATTCGAATATTCTATGGCTAAGTTTTTTCAGGAACAACACAAACGAAAGCAGAAAGGTGTTTTTCAAAAACAAACACCAAACAAACTGCAATGGATTAAACGAGTGCAGAAAGAAGAAAGACAGAACAGATTCTAGCTGCTTACCAGATAAAGAAATAAAAGCACTGAAGCTGCAAGAAATGGTAGCAAAATCACGCAGTTTCTTTAGGAGCAACGTGGAGAACAGCAAGAGTTCGAAGAAAGAGAGAAGATGAGCAGTGTGAGGATGATTCAGAAATGAAGGGGTTGTTTTGTGTAAAAAGCAAAAAAAGGCGGGACTGTTCAAAAATTGCGAAGTACGAGGGCGGCGTTACAGTTGTGGATAGCCAATAAGAGCCTGCCACGTGTCATTGGAATACTGAACGATTCAGTTTCTGTGATTGAAAAGACGTTGTGACCGGATAAAAATAGCTCGGCCTGAGTTTAGCTCGGCTGGATAAGCTAATGGTTTTTAGCTCAGCTGGAAAAGCTATAGGGTTTTAGCTCGGCTGGTGAAAACAAGGTAATCCCCATCATGCTACGCAGGTGGAATTAAGGGGCAATTGAGAGGGTAATTTATATGAAAATTAGGCCGAGCTGAGTAATAGGCCGTCATGGGCCGCAATACAAAGGACCGAAGTAAAATGGCGATTTAAGTTACTCCGGTCTTGCGGATGCTTTGAAGTTAGCCCAGTCCATGTTGAAGTTAGACCGATCTAAAGATGCTTGGGAGTTAGACCGGTCTTAGAGTTAGACCGGTTAGAAGATGTTAGTTCGGTCTAACCATGCCACGAGTTGTACAAGAGAAGCCGAAGTAAGAGTAGTAGAAGGGAGAGCCGAATTGAGGGTGGTTCGGCCTATTCTGTGGCTAAGCATAGTCATGTTTACTTCGGTCATATTGGAGTCCGGCGAGGGAATGTTACTTCGGTTGTATGCATCTTGCCGGAGTAAAACCATCTCACTTGGTTTAAGCAGTGAGGGGGGTGTTGAAGGATAAGCATGATCTTTCAGCAGTATGAATCCTAGAAGGACTCTACATGGAGGAGTAAGAGTCCTACTAGGGTTGTGCCACACGAAACCTATAAAAGTTCACAAACATCACCTATGGAGAGGTAACACAACTTTGATTCCTGAATATACAGAGCTTTTGCCTATTTGTCTTGTTTGCTGACTTAGGCATCGGAGAGGTTTCCGGCACACACCCGCCGGCCAGCTCACATTTGTGTTTTCAGGTTGCAGGACGACGACGTACGGAGGAACGCAGATTTGATCAACAGGATTATACGAAAAGGTGTATTTATTTCCCGTACAACTTCAATGAGTAGAAATAAATAACTATTCTCCCATACGAATGCAAATTAAATACAACATGAGCATACTAAATAAACTACCCGTAGGCTTACATCATTTAAATATCAAGAAGGGTGTAACCCTTTTACAACAATGGCATTCTGCCAACACGAAAGAGGCCCCGTGGCTAACAAATAAGAAGATTCAAAATCTTGTAGCACATCTTGATTATCACCTGAAAAGGATTCAACAACGTGGGATGAACATATAGTCCGGTAGGGATCTCAATATGATCCTCAACAATAACAACTTACAGATAGCTATAATCATGAATGCTCAACGTCATACTAGAATAGTAATGTGGCAGTTTATACAAAAATATACATAGGTATGAACTTTTCTCAAAATCAGCTATTTCATTCAACACTGAAAGCGATTCACCTTTCTTTTCTTTTCATTACCGTCTTTCCCAAACTTTCATGACAATAACAATTCTAGAAAATAATTTCATCAAGCCCATTACTTTTCACCCTTATTCTGTACTTACAACAGATTTGCCTTTTTCAAAACATGTTCACAAATACCTAATTTCCTTTACACTTTCCAAAATCTCAAAATAGCATTTATGCCTATTCCCAACACATTTATATCCATATATGCATATCTTTAGTAAACGGGGAAATAACAAATCATCAACAAGTATATAATCACAAATGAGGCAACTCGGCCTTCCAAAACTGTAAGTAACCATCATAACCCATAACATACTCAGATACACTGAGACAATGATGATAAAAAGCTCTGCTCTACCTGCCATAGGCACGGTAAGCTAAGGATACACCCACGACAAATGACAAGCCAAGTTCTTTAGACACAAGCTGAAAGGTACTAGTACCTCTACCAAGTTCTCCAGACACGAGCTGGAAGGTGCTGGTACCTCTGCCAAGTTCTCCAGGCGCTAGCTGGAAGGTACTGATACCCCTCATTCTAAGCGCGGTATATAACACCAACCATCTCAACATAACAAAGTACAACCAACAAGTGTAATACATACACATAACTATACAATAATGCTCAATCAATACAAGTGTAATGCATATACAATAAGTCAACACAACAACGTCATCCTCCACCGATGACCAAGGACAAAACCTCTAGATGCATATATTCAACACACTTATCAAAATGACTCAACTCTCATGAGATCTTAAACCCAACAACAACACTAGTACGACAGTTAAAGGTAAAAACTCCCAAATATGTGTATACAACACTCATGATATCATAGTTCAATTCTCATATTTATTTTTCGAGACTCACATCGAGTTATCATTTCATTTTCCATTATCAAGATCAACTTTAATAATTTTCCAGAGCAACATATTCCACCACTTATTCCAACTCGCTTTTCTCATTTCACAAAACTAATCTCATACTTTTCATTTCACAAAATCAATTTCATTCTTTCATTTCACAAAACCAATTTCACGGATAATAAAGCCATAACCCATCTCAATTCAATACGTTCATTTCAAAATAACCCCAATGCCATAGTTAATCCCTTAGCCATTGACTCGCTTACACGACCCATATTGACAATAGTAAATTTACAAACGTTGTTCAATCCTCCTCCCTTTTTATTTACCAAATCAAAATATTATTTAGGGTTTTCTCTTCTTTTAACAATATTATGGTATATTATTCCCCCAATTAGCCCAAATAACAACCAATAATAACAAACTCATTCTCAACAACCAACCCTAGGTTTCCCTCTCATGATTTTCAAAGAAATCCAATATGGATATGATTTTCATGCAATACAAAACTACCACATATCTATCTATAGATGGAGCATTGAAAAAGAACAAGGAAATCCCTACCTCAAATGGAGAAACCCAAAGGAGAAAAAGAGAAGAACTTGAAAGTGCTCCAAACCCAAATCTTTTTGGATCAAAACGTAGCCCCCGTGATGCTCTACCTTTCTTACAAAGAGACTAGGGTAGAGGTCTCTAGAACAAGGTGTATTTGTAGAGAGAGAGAGAGTTTAGAGAGAGGAGCTGCCGATCTAGGGTTTTGGAAAAGAAAGAGGATCAAAGATGGAGAAGAAAACCCTTACTGCGAACTGATATATACGAGGCTCGCACAAGCGAAGGAGTGGTCGCTCAAGCGACCAGACACAACAAAGACCTCGCTCGAGCACAAAAAGCGTCGCTCGAGCGAACAATGTGAAGCTTCAGGTCTGCAATCCAGAAGCACGCTCGAGCGCAAGTGTTCTCGCTCGAGTGAAGAAACACAAAACATACAGCTAGCTCGCTCGCTCGAGTGAAGGAAACCTCGCTCGAGCCAAGAATCACAACCATCAAGTCAAAAAGAGATGCAGGCACACGCTCGAGTGCAAGAGTTCTCACTCGAGCCAAGAGACACAAACTCAAAGCTCGCTCGAGCGACAAAAGCCTCGCTCGAGCGAAGAAACCAAAAACTGGGCAGCAACACTATGTTTCTAATCACAACCAACTTGTTACAAACCTGCCCAACACATCCCAAAACTCAAATATAAGAAATTAAATGATGGAAACAAGATACAGATAACAGCACACAACTCGAAAATCGAGTCCGGAATACCACAAAGAACGGGGAAAAACGCGGATCGCTATAACCTCCCCTCCTTAAAGAATTTCGTCCCCGAAATTAAGAATACGTCAAAAGCACAAGGCCAACCGATCACATAGCATTCAACACCCGAGCACTTGGTAAAGGAACTATTCTCACAACAAACCTTCGATTACTCTCATGAAAAAAGGGGCCTACCAAGGAAACACGTCCCAAATGACAACACTCAGGTACAAAAAGCTTCAACAAAACCAAACCCTTCCTGAAGCAAATCACCAAAACACCCGACTAGCGCTCAAAGCTAAGTCACTACTCAACATTCACAATTTCAAATAAGACAACCATAGCAAATATTTTGTATGAATATAAAGAAAATCATTCTCTTATTCGTGAAACATTCCTCAAAGATATTCAAATTTTCAACGTTGACATTCCGAAATAAATTTTGTATTTTCCATGTGAAACTCAAAAGTTTTGTAAACAATTCTCATAAACACGGTGTTATCCCTAACACATAACCATTCACAGTTTATTTGCCAAAGACTACTCATTTGGAATTCCTCATAACATTTAAATTAAATCTAGTCCTTAACATTTTCCTTTTTAACAACACCCTTAGAAGGCCATAACACTAGGAAGAATTTGTTTTCCATTCCTTTCCAAAATAACAATCGGTGAACTTCTACCGTCACCCAACAACACCCATCACTCACACGGTGATGCCACAACCAACATAAAACATAACATTTCTATAATGGTAGTTAATAGAAATAACAATTGTGCTATCAACACATAAGGCACAAGAAATTCATGATTTTGTAATTTCATTCCATTATAATCATTTTCAGAAATTATCAGCTACACGAGCCAAATATATGCAAATGAATAATCTACAATATGTTACCCCAACCCGGGGTTTTTCATTGATTCCAAAACAATTCTCATACAAGCTTCCCGACTACAAACACGAGACTCAAAGTTCGCAAAAACATTCCAAGGCATCCATGATCTGACAGCCTATATATACAAACCCAAGCTTTCCTCAAGGTGACCAATGCCAACCAAAACTCGATGACAACAAGCTGACTAATCAACTCAGTAAACCTCCACACTCGGTAAACCAATCACTGATGTGCTACTCAATACCATCTACCCCAAACACGGAGTTCCCTGCACAAATCCAAATTTTGGAACCTCACCGGATTTTTTAAAATCGAACCACATCATCATTGCATCACCTCCCATGCCTACATAGCAAGCCTGCCCTTTCTCCTCAAACTCAAGACCGACATGGTCAATCTCAATCACACAATCCCTCACACAAAAGACAATTTGACAAATGTTACTCCCATTACCCGAGAACACAAACTGTTCTTCCTTCCAAAGAATGCTGTCAGCATCCACTCATGAAATTCTCCTCCTACTCACAAACCATACCCAATAACCAATAACACCATTAACTCATTTCACCCACACATAGTCACCGATCAATAACAAGTCACAATACAAACACTACCCATCTACATAACTGATGGAATCACAATGAACTCATTAACTAGCAAAACCCAAAACACTAAACAACACACCGGTACCATTCCCACTAACCCGAGATACAAATCTCACACTCCCTCAGACATTCTCACATAACTTTGCCAATACCACACAATTCTCGAAACCAACGCACCAATCACAATCACCCACGGATTCCCTGTTCTCAACAAACAACTTTTAAACTGAACAAGGCTCACAGGCCATCATATAACTATCTCATGATTCAATACCAAACATACAACAACACTAGGATCATCGATCCCATTGACAACTTCTCAATATATATATAAAAGAGAGTTCGAGATTCCATGCATGCCCCCAATACATGAGGATTGCACAAATAACAATATATATACATATGAAATACATAATTATGATGTCTCAGCATCCAGCAATACACCAGTCAACAACAAAATGATTCACATAATACATCACCGACAATCAACACAAAAGTCCCTCTCCAGGGTAGTACTAAAGGGTTCGCTAATAAGTCGCTCCTCGCGAGGCTCTCGAAGCCTGGCCTGCCCGTTTCTGGTACCGATAAGGCCCCTGACTGGACGGGTACGAGTCTGACTAGGTTTTGAAACATTCAAAGAATTCACACGCAGAGGGCATAAACGTCTAACATGGCCCAGCTGACCACCAAAAAAACAACCAACAGACCCCCTACTCTGAGACTGGCCTGAAACCTGAACCTCTGTGGACCTCCCAACAGAAGAGTCCGAAACCCCTAACGAAGAAAAGGATTTAGCCTGGGACTGAGCATGCACTCGCCTTCACCTCTTACTGAGCCTAGAGTGCTTATGAACTGTAGGAGTTACCGAAATGGCCTCCTCCCTAACTTGACCAACACTTACAACCATGGCCTCCACATGGGCCACTGCCTCGACTAGACTATAATAATCCTTTCAAAGGGATCCAGCTACTTTCTCCTGGATATCGATACACAACCGACTTTCAAACTCATAACAACGACGCTCCTCTGTTGCCACCAACTCTAGAGCAAACCTTGACAGACTGGAAAACCGCATCTCAAACTGTGCCACAGGAGTAACATCCTGACGCAACTCAACAAACTGTTCCCTCAACCTTTCCCGAGCAAAAGGGGGGAAATACTTGGCCAAGAAGGCCTAGGTAAAAGTAACCCACGTGCTACCTACAGTATTCTTAGCATACTTTCACCAATAACCCGTATCTCCCTTCAATTGAAAAGTCGCTAAAGAAACCCTCAACTCTTCATCTTCGACTCTGAGCATATCAAGAGTCTTGGTAACCTGCTCTAACCAATCCTCTGTCTCCAACGGTTTGGCCTCTCCCACAAACTCTAGTGGACTGGAGCGAAGAAACTCCTTAGTAAGCTTGAGGGTACACCCGTTGTCACCCTCAGTGCGAGCTAGAACATCCTGCACCGCTCTCACAATCTCGCGTGCAATGTCCTCGCCGACAGCCGATGCTGCAACAGCGGTGTTAAAGGAACTACTGTGCCTCTACCGACACTCCTACTACTCATCCGTCCTCTACTCCCTTATGTAGACATCCTATAAGGCCCAAAAACAAAACCATACTTAGTGCACAACACAACAGCCTTCTCCGAGGCACACACTTACCACCCCAAAACATACATTTCTATTGCATATAAACATTTAAACATTTAATCACATAATCGAATCAAGTCCACAAAGATAGCCACTCATCCCGGAACTCTCAAGGAATTCCTATCAGAAACCACGTTGATCAGGCGTGTTTCCAAGAGGACCTCAAAGCAAGTTCACTGGCTACGAGTACTATCTAGAAAACTTAATCCCATGCTCACATAAATGCAACATACAAGTCCTAACATTCATGCTAACTATATGCAATGCCCTCACCACACGTAGTAAACCCATTGTGGTAAAAACCACTTCCCACGAGCCTAAAGTATTCAAACCCGGCTCGCTCTGATACCAAGTTGTCACGCCCCACTTTTTATTACTTGAAATCATTACCAAATTCATTAATTTAATTTATAACGATCCCGGGTTTTACCCCTTTATGTACAGTGTTCCAGACTTAGGTTCCGTAGTATTGGTTGTGGTTATATCTTGTTGTCATCCTTCAATTCCTTATTTTTGAGTTATAGGATATGTTGGGCAGGTTTGTTACAGGTTGGGTGTGATTGGGAGCAAATGGTTGCTGCCCAGAATTTTGATCCTTCGCTCGAATGAGCCTTTTGTCGCTCGAGCGAGCTTTGTGTTTTAGATCCTTCGCTTGAGCCAAGTTTCCTTTGCTTGAGTGAGAGTTGAGTTTTGTATCTGGTGGCTCGAGCGAGAAGTCCTTCGCTCGAGCTTGCGTCTACGTCTAGTTCTAGACCTGAAGGTTGCAATTCTTGGCTCGAGCGAGCTTTCCTTCGCTCGAGCGAGCGAGGACTATGTTTTAGGTTTCTTCGCTCGAGCGAGCATTCTGTCGCTCGAGCGTGCTTCTGGGTTGCAGACCTGAAGTTTTGTATTGTTGGCTCCAGCAAGACTTTCTACGCTTGAGCGAGGGATTTTTTGTGTCTGGTCGCTCGAGAGACCAATCCTTCGCTCGAGCGAGCCTGTGTTATATCAGTAGACAGCAACGGGTAAACACTTCACTTTTTCATCTCTTTTGATTTCAAAACCCTAGATCCGAGCTCTCTCTCTCTATATACACCTTCTCTCTAAGGATTGATCTACTTCTAGTGAGTTTCTAGCCTAATCTCTTTGTAAGAAAGGTAGAGGGTCGCGAGGGCTTTGTTTTAAGTGCCTTACAACCCTTGCCTATTGCCGAGTGGAAGTGGGAGCATGTCACTATAGACTTCGTTGTAGGTCTTCCGAGGACTCAGCGGGGTAGTGATGCTATTTGGGTGGTTGTAGACAGGTTGACTAAGTCAGCGCACTTTATCCCTATGCACGTGAGAGATTCGGTAGATCATCTTACCGACTTGTATATTCGGGACATAGTGAGGTTGCACGGGATCCCAGCGTCGATCGTCTCAGATAGAGATCCACGTTTTACGGCGAGGTTGTGGCAGAGTTTGTAGAGTGCCTTAGGCACTAGGTTGACCTTTAGCACGGCTTATCATCCTCAGACTGACGGGCAGTCCGAGCGTACTATTCAGATCCTTGAGGATATACTTCGAGGTTGTGTTCTTGACTTTAGTGGGTCGTGGGAGAGGCACTTGCCCTTGGTGGAGTTTGCCTACAACAACAGTTTTCAGTCGAGTATCGGTATGGCACCGTTTGACTTATATGGCCGACCTTGTAGGTCTCTAGTTTGTTGGGCCGAGGTGGGTGATGCACCTTTGTTGGGCCCGGAATTGGTGAGGGAAATGACGGAGAAGGTTGAGCTTATCCGTAGGAGCCTTGTTACAACCCAGAGTCGTCAGAAATGTTATGCCGACTGTAGGAGGAGGCCTTTGGTATTTATGGTGGGTGATCATGTTTTTCTAAAAATATCACCTAGGCGGAGATTGATGAGATTTGGTAAGAGAGGGAAGTTGTCCCCTCGATTTATTGGCCCTTTTAAGATCCTTGAGAGGATTGGTGAGGTTGCCTACCATTTCGGTTTGCCGCCGCAGTTGTTCGGAGTTCATGACGTGTTTCATGTTAGTATGCTTCGGAAGTACGAGCCGGATCCATCGCATGTATTGGATTGGACCGACTTAGAGATTGATGAGGATGCCTCGTATAAAGAGAGACCGGTTCGGGTCTTGGATAGGCGGGATCAAGTCTTGCGAAGCAAGACCATCCCCTTGGTGAAAGTTTTGTGGAAACATCATGGAGTAGAGGAAGCCACTTGGGAACGTGAGTTGGAGGTCCGAGAGAAATATCCGGATCTATTTGTGGATGTTTGAGCATATGTTGTATATTTTATTGTATTGATTAAACTTTAAGAGCATTGAATGTATTTTAAGTTGTAAAACATTGTATATGTTTTAGTTTATGGAAGTATTGTAGAACTTGCCTTGAAATGGAAGTTTATTATAACATTTTATATGTTGAATGTGTTGTAGAAATGGAAATATATCATGAACATGGAGTATGATATAAAATTGTGAATCATGTATTTTGGAAATTGTTGGATTTGGAAGAAATGCATGTTGATAATGCAAGTTGAAAATTATATTGTGAAATGCCTCTTAAATAGAGATGGAATGACCGGTAATGGGTCAAGTTTTTGTATATCGAAATGTGGTATTGTTGGAAATTGAGAAAAACTTGTTTTTGAAAACTTGTGCCTAATTTTGGGGATGAAATTCTTTAAGGGGGGGGAGGTTATAATGATCTTGGGTTTTACCCCTTTATGTACAGTGTTCCGGACTTAGGTTCCGTAGTATTGGTTGTGGTTATATCTTGTTGTCATCCTTTAATTCTTTATTTTTGAGTTATAGGATATGTTGGGCAGGTTTGTTACAGGTTGGGTGTGATTAAGAACAAATGGTTGCTGCCCAAAATTTTGATCCTTCGCTCGAGCGAGCCTTTTGTCGCTCGAGCGAGCTCTGTGTTTTAGATCCTTCGATCGAGCCAGGTTTCTTTCGCTCGAGCGAGAGTTAAGTTTTGTATCTGGTGGCTCAAGCGAGAAGTCCTTCGCTTGAGCTTGCGTCTGCGTCTGGTTCTGGACCTGAAGGTTGCAATTCTTGGCTCGAGCGAGCTTTCCTTCTCTCGAGCAAGTGAGGACTATGTTTTGGGTTTCTTCGCTCGAGCGAGCATTTTGTCGCTCGAGCGTGCTTCTAGGTTGCAAACCTGAAGCTTCGTATTGTTGGCTCGAGCGAGACTTTCTACGCTCGAGCGAGGATTTTTTTGTGTCTGGTCGCTCGAGCCTGTGTTATATCAGTAGACAGCAGCAGGTAAACACTTCACTTTTTCATCTCTTTTGATTTCAAAACCCTAGATTCGAGCTCTCTCTCTCTCTCTCTATACACCTTCTCTCTAGGGATTGATCTACTTCTAGTGAGTTTCTAGCCTAGTCTCTTTGTAAGAAAGGTAGAGGGTCGCGAGGGTTTTGTTTTAATTTGAAAAATCTCAGATTTGGAGCACTTTGGAGTTCGACCATCTTCTCCATTTGAGCTCTTCATTTCGAGGTAGGGATACCCTACTCCATCTTATGAGCTTTGTCTTTAATTTTTGGTATTTTAATATGTTGGGGTTGTGGGGTAATTTTGGAAAGGTTAGGGATTGATTTGTAAATTATAGAAAGGGGGTTTTCAAAGTATTAACTCCTATGGGTGTATGAGACCAACAAAAATGGAATTAATGTTGTTGTATTGGTGAAATCAAACCTTAGGGTTGATATATGAAATATGGGAAAATACCCTAATTAATATGATAAATTAATTGTATAATTAATTTTGGGAAATGAGAAATTGAGTTGAGAATGTTGAAATTGGAAAATTATGGGATTTAAGGGTGTAGTTGGAATAATTTATCACTCACCTATGAAAATGTTGATATTATATCCATTTGATGCATTTATTTTCTGTTTAGAAATAACTGCTTTGGGCTATCGGTGGAGGATAGTCTTGAATGTTGTAGACAATGCATGATAATTAGGCGAACTAAAACTAATCAATTGAATATGTCATCGAATATGGCGGTTGGAATAATACATCAAATTTATGTATTGATTGACCTTGTATATGATATGTGTTTATATACATTGTGTTGTGTGGGAGGAGATAGGGGATGTACTCCACGGTTTAGGGGAAGATAGGGGATGGACTCCTAAACTGGACATTGTTTGGGAGTAGACAGGGGATGTACTCCATTGACACAGCAAATATGTGTATCTATTGAAGTATTGATATAGCAAATCTGTATATCATATATGACGTATGGAAGTGTTTTGTTTGAAATTGATACAGCAATTATGTGTATCTATTGTGAAGTAATAAGTGTTTAAGATGAGTTGTTATCCCAATTGAAATGGATGCACTATTAATATGAGATGTAATCTCATTTAAATTATCTAGCCAGGTTCTGAGCCACGTTTATGAAATGAGTTGATAAGTAAAGTCAAGAGAAATGTAACATGGAACTGTAATATGATATAGATTGGTGTATAAGTGTTGATCATCTATCAAATGCTATAATTTTGGTCATTGGTTATAGTTGGTTTAGTATATTTCTACTGGGCTGTGGCTCACCCTATATGGGACATCATTTTCAGGTACAGATGGTATGCCATCTCCAAAGACGTAGCTTGGGAGGCTAGAGGCTGACAGACTTTTTTTTTTTGGTGATTATATTTTGTTGTATTACATGTAAATTCAAGCCGAGGGCTTAAAGTGTAATTGAGTTAGTACTCTATTTTGTGACCAAGTGTTGGCTTGGAAAGTTGTAAGCCCCTGGGGCATTTACTTTTGTTGTCAACATGTAATACTTCTGTACTTAATTACTCTGATGAATGGAAAGATGTTTATTTCTCTTATATCAATGCATGTTAGGAATAGTGGGTTTTATGTATTATTTTGAGGGCGTTACATAATTCAATTTCAGAGAATACATGCGGAAAAACTCTTTACTTCAATGAGTAGAAATAAATAACTATTCTCCCATCCGAATGCAAATTAAATACAACATAAGCATACTAAATAAACTGCCCATAGGCTTACATCATTTAAATATCAAGAAGAAGGGTGTAACCCTTTTACAACAATGGCATTCTGCCAACACGAAAGAGGCCCTGTGGCCAACAAATAAGAAGATTCAAAATCTTGTAGCACATCCTGATTATCACCTGAAAAGGATTCAACAACGTGGGATGAACATATAGTCCGGTAGGGATCTCAACATGATCCTCAACAATAACAACTTACAGATAGCTATGATCATGAATGCTCAACGTCATACTAGAATAGTAATGTGGCAGTTTATACAAAAATATACATGGGTATGAACTTTTTTCAAAATCAGCCATTTCATTCAACACTGAAAGCGATTCACCTTTCTTTTCTTTTCGTTACCCTCTTTCCCAAACTTTCATGACAATAACAATTCTAGAAAGCAATTTCATCAAGCCCATTACTTTTCACCCTTATTCCGTACTTACAACAGATTTGCCTT
Organism: Camellia granthamiana; assembly: GCA_036172215.1. Taxonomy (NCBI): domain Eukaryota; kingdom Viridiplantae; phylum Streptophyta; class Magnoliopsida; order Ericales; family Theaceae; genus Camellia; species Camellia granthamiana. The sequence continues at coordinate 16,053,193 of CM069904.1, forward strand.
TTTCAAAACATGTTCACAAATACCTAATTTCCTTTACACTTTCCAAAATCTCAAAATAGCATTTATGCCTATTCCCAACACATTTATATCCATACATGCATATCTTTAGTAAACGGGGAAATAACAAATCATCAACAAGTATATAATCAGCAAATGAGGCAACTCGGCCTTCCAAAACTGTAACCATCGTAACCCATAACATACTCAGATACACTGAGACAATGATGATAAAAAGCTCTGCTCTACCTGCCATAGGCACGGTAAGCTAAGGATACACCTACGACAAATGACAAGCCAAGTTCTTCAGACACAAGCTGAAAGGTACTAGTACCTCTACCAAGTTCTCCAGACACAAGCTGGAAGGTGCTAGTACCTCTGCCAAGTTCTCCAGGCGCTAGCTGGAAGGTACTGGTACCCCTCATTCTAAGCGCGGTATATAACACCAACCATCTCAACATAACAAAGTACAACCAACAAGTGTAATACATACACATAACTATACAATAATGCTCAATCAATACAAGTGTAATGCATACACAATAAGTCAACACAACAACGTCATCATTCACCGATGACCAAGGACAAAACCTCTAGATGCATATATTCAACACACTTATCAAAATGACTCAACTCTCATGAGATCTTAAACCCAACAACAACACTAGTACGACAGTTAAAGGTAAAAACTCCCAAATATGTGTATACAACACTCATGATATCATAGTTCAATTCTCATATTTATTTTCCGAGACCCACATCGAGTTATCATTTCATTTTCCATTATCAATATCAACTTTAATAATTTTCCAGGGCAACATATTCCACCACTTATTCTAACTCGCTTTTCTCATTTCACAAAACCAATCTCATACTTTTCATTTCACAAAATCAATTTCATTATTTTCATTTCACAAAATCAATTTCATTCTTTTCATTTCACAAAACCAATTTCACGGATAATAAAGCCATGACCCATCTCAGTTCAATACGTTCATTTCAAAATAACCCCAATGCCATAGTTAATCCCTTAGCCATTGACTCGCTTACACGACCCATATTAACAATAGTAAATTTACAAACGTTGTTCAATCCTCCTCGCTTTTTATTTACCAAATCAAAATATTATTTAGGGTTTTCTCTTCTTTCAACAATATCATGGTAGATTATTCCCCCAATTAGCCCAAATAACAACCAATAATAACAAACTCATTCTCAACAACCAACCCTAGGTTTCCCTCTCATGATTTTCAAAGAAATCCAACATGGATATGATTTTCATGCAATACAAAACTACCACATATCTATCTATAGATGGAGCATTGAAAAAGAACAAGGAAATCCCTACCTCAAATGGAGAAACCCAAAGGAGAAAAAGAGAAGAACTTGAAAGTGCTTCAAACCCAAATCTTTTCGGATCAAAACGTAGCCCCCGCGATACTCAACCTTTCTTACAAAGAGACTAGGGTAGAAGGTCTCTAGAACAAGGTGTATTTGTAGAGAGAGAGAGAGAGTTTAGAGAGAGGAGCTACCGATCTAGTGTTTTGGAAAAGAAAGAGGATCAAAGATGGAGAAGAAGACCCTTGTTGCGAACTGATATATGCGAGGCTCGCTCGAGCGAAGGAGTGGTCGCTCGAGCAACCAGACACAACAAAGACCTCGCTCGAGTGCAAAAAGCGTCACTCGAGCGAACAATGCGAAGTTTCAGGTCTGCAATCCAGAAGCACGCTTGAGCACAAGAGTTCTCGCTCGAGCAAAGAAACACAAAACATACAGCTCGCTCACTCGAGCGATGGAAACCTCGCTCAAGCCAAGAATCACAACCATCAAGTCAAAAAGAGACGCAGGCACACGTTCGAACGCAAGAGTTCTCACTCGAGCCAAGAGACACAAACTCAAAGCTCGCTCGAGCGACAAAAACCTCGCTCGAGCGAAGAAACCAAAAACTGGGCAGCAACACTTTGTTTCTAATCACAACTAACATGTTACAAACCTGTCCAACACATCTCAAAACTTAAATATAAGAAATTAAAGAATGGAAACAAGATACAGATAACAGCACACAACTCGGAACTCGAGTCCGGAATACCACAAGGACGAGGAGAAACCCAGATCGCTATGACACTTGTCCTATCATAAATAGTGTAGAACAATACTCGAGAATTATTAAATAACTTTTATGTGAGTTTTTATTTATTAATATTTTTTTTTTTGGACAAAATTTCTTTGTGAGTTGCAAGTACGGATTTATACCATATTGCTAGAATGGTCATTATATTAAAATTTGGAATCCAAAATCTATGATCCAATTGATGTTTCAAATCAAATACATTGAAGTTTCAAACCCTAGACAATTTCAAACAATTATCCGTTGATAAAATATTGGTAATTCCACATCTTTGAAAATTGACTTCAAAGTTGATTCTTACTACAAATTCATTTACTTGTTAATCATTCAATAAAATAATGAGTTTAGGATTAATCTGTTTGGTTTTGAAACTCAAACACTGTCTAGCTTCTTTGTTTTTTATATTTTTTATTTTCAGTTAATTTTGTATTTTTTAATTGTTTTTTTGTTGAACTTTTTAGATCATGCGCTTAAAAAGTAATGTATCTATGAAGAAATCTTTAAAAAAATTCACTAAATCTAAATATAAAAAAAAAAAAATTTGAAAACTCAGTATATTTTCATATTTGTATTTATAAAAAAAAAATAGATTTTCTCATAAATATTTTATTTTTGAAGTATATCTAGATGAGCAGCATCTAAAAATAAAAATAAATCTTTGATTACAATATGAAAAAATTCACTAAAAATAAAAAAATTCAAAAATAATTTTTTAAGACTAAAACAAATAGAGTTAATTTTTTAATGACTACTTTGAAAGAAAAAGAAAAAAGCTTTATTTTCACTTCAACTTTCACTACTCCTTTTAAGGAAAATTATAATTGGGTGATATTTTTTAAAATTAATCACAAATTTATGAAAAAAATTTAATTTTTAATTATTAGAGTTTATAAATTTATCATTGATCTTTAATATTTTTATTTTTTGTCAAACGTACAATGTATTGTTATTTCCCCTTCTTTTTATTTGTATGAGTACAAATGCTTTATCATTTTATAATATTTAATTAATATATTATAAAGCAAAGATACACAGAGTAGCAATCTTGAGATAATTACAAAACCTCAAAGTTTAACTTTTGTAACAAAATAAATTTTTTTAATTTTGTCAGTTTAAACTATAATCTTTTGATTTATTTTCAATATAAACTTTTCACCTATTTTTGTTAACTAAATTGAGGGAAAAAAATATTTAAGTAATTAAACTCAATCTAAGTATACATAAAAAATTTAAAATGCCTTTTTTTTGTTGAGTTTAATGATTAAAATATTATTTTTTTGTCATTTTTTCTCAACAGAAATAGGTAGATAGTTTATGTTGAAAACAATCAAAAGATTAGTATTTAAATTAACAAAATTAAAATTTCAGAGTTTATTTTGTTGTAATAGTCAAATTCTTGTTTGATTTGGATTGATTTTTTAAAAATTGAGTTTTTTTATTTTTCGTGTTATTTTTTTAGTGATTTTTTTTTTATATATTTTAAACAAATTTTTTACTTTTTAGTTGCATCTAATTTGAATGTGCCTAATTTTTTAATTTTTGTTATTTAGTGAATTTTTTAAAGATGTTTTTCCTAATTATTATATTTTGAAAAAATTACTCATAAATCCTATTTTAGTAAATGTTACACTAATTGGTCCTAAATGTTTTTTATTAAACCATTTAGTCCTAAAAAACATCACTAACATCACTAAAAAACATCATAAAAAATCAACATCATAAAAACATCAATATCATTAACTACATCGTAAAACATCATCAGAATAACATCCTAAAACATCACAACATCATCAAAAACAACATCGTAACAAACATTCATGGCAAAATAACATATCAGATTCATTTAAACATAAACACCAAAAATCAGATTCATTTAAACATTAAATTTCAAACATCAGATTCAGTAATATAATGTAACACCAACCCAAAATGATAAACATCATATTCAAACATCAGATTCATTAAATTGTCTGCTTCCCAAAGCTAGGATTTTGTTTGGAGCCCTAGACTTGTTGATTCGATGATGGACTGAACTCTCTTCCCCTAATCCCCCAATCACCATTGTGGAGGCTTCTTAGCCCTTCAATGTCTCTCGTCGAGACCTCGATCAATTGCGTCCATCAACGCCTCGATCGCCTCCCTTCCAAACGCAGACTTGACGATTATGTCCCCTCCTATTCCGACACCGATTCCGACTTCTCATCGGGCTTCGTCTCCGTCAGGATGAGGAAAGACGAACCCAATTCCGCCGCCGCCGCCGCCGTCGTTTCCACCTTCTCCACCAATAAGATCTATCCACCGTTTGAAATTAGGGTTTCCGATGCTCGATCGGCTTCTCTCCCAAACTCGTTCTGGGTTTCCAAGCTCTTGGCAGTCATTCTGAAAAAGGGTCCTAGGGTTTGAAGCTGAAGGTGAATTTTTTGGGCTTTGAAGCTTCCATGATTTCAGACATGGTGGGTATGCTGTTGGAAGAGGAGTAAGAGTCGAAGCAGCGCTGGAGACGAAGAATAATGTTGAAGAAGATGTTGCCGATTTGATGATGTTGCTTGATCTACATGAATTTTTGATGTTTGAAACACCCACGATGATGTTATTTTGATTATTTTTTATTATTTTTGATTATTTTGATTATTTTTTATGTTATTTTGATTATTTTTGATGTTAACACGATGATGAATTTTTGACGGTTGAAACACCCGCGATGATGTTTTTTTGTTATTTTGATGATGTTATTTTTGATGATGTTGCTTGATCTACATGAATTTTTGATGTTGCCGATTATTTTGATGTTTGCCGATTTGATGGTGTTGCCGATTTGACAATAACGTTATTTTGATTATGATGTTTGATGAATAATGTTTGATGTTTGATGAATAATTTTAATGTTTAATGGTTGTATTTGATATTTGATGAATAATGTTTGATGTATGATGAATAATCCTAATATTTAATGGTTGATGTTTGATGAATAATCCTGACGTTTGATAATGTTAGATGTTGGATGAATAAATCTAACGTTGATAATGTTCTCACCGAAATTATACGAATAATCCTGACGTTGGTAATGTTTAATGTTTGATAAATAATTTCGACGTTGCTAATGTTTGATGTTCGATGAATAATGTTAGACATAAAAAGGCCTATAGTAAGCTTTTTAGAGAAATAGGACCTATTAGTCTAACAAAAAACATTCGGGACTAAATGGTTTAACATGTCTAAATTTGGGATTTATTGGTGCTTTCCCCTTATATTTTTTAAGTGTATCTAGATTAAATACATCTAAAAAAAGGTAATAAAAAAAACTTAAAATATTAAAAAAATACTAAAATCAAAAAAATGACCCAAATATATATATATATATAAATCAAATAAGAATTTTTTTTTTTAATTTTCCAAAATTCTTTTATTTTATTTTCTTCTTAAGGTCACACAATTAAACGGCTTTTGGGTTTGAAAAATGCTGGCTCAAAAAAGTTATCAAATCACTCACGTGACATGGGTATCAGACGCACACTCATGTATGTAAGTCTTTGTTAATTTTTTTTGATATGGTTCCGATTCGTAGCTCGACACAGTGGCTCAAATCTGTGGCTCGACACCAAAGACGAAGAAGAAGGGTGGAAAAGAGAAGGAGAAGAGAGGGGGGAGAAGGAGGAAGAGGAGGAGGAGGAGGAAGGAGGAGGACTGGAGAGGGCATATTCACAGGGGAGGAGGAGGAGGCGGGGCGGAGGAAGAAGGAGGAGGAAGAGGAGGCGGAAGGAGGAAGGAGGAGGAGGAGGAGGCTGCTGCGACGATCGGAGCTGGGCGACGGGCTGGGAGATCGGCGGCGACGGGCTGGGTGACGACTGGGCGATCGGCGGCGACGGGCTGGGCGACGGCTGGGCGATCGGCGACCTTCTTCTCTTCCCTCTCCGTCTCTGTGTTCGAATGGAGGGGAAAGAATGGAGGGGGAAAGAAATAAAGAAAAAAAAAAAAAAAAAAAAAAAAAAGAAAGAAAGACAGCCCAAAACGACGTCGTTTTGGGCTGTCGAGCCAAACTCGAGCCATAAAAATCGAGCTACGAGGCATTTTCCTTTTTGATAAACAATTTAAGATATCTAAAATTATTGATAGCTTTTGGTTTTTGTTTTAGAATCATGATTTCGATACAAAAATTTAAAACTTTTAACTAAACGTATGGCTCAAAACTCAATTCAAATTTTTTTTTCAAAATTCATAACTAAACTCTTTTAAACTCTATTTTTAAAATAAAAAAAAAGTCAAAAAAATATTTTTTTTTATTTTCTTCTTTAAAATTATTTTTTATTTTATATTTTTTTCAAAAAATATATTTTTTATTTTTGAAGAAAAATAATTTTTTTATTTTTTCAAAAAAATATTTTGTTATTTTTTTAATATTTGCTAAATAATTTATTATGATTTAGATATATATGGGTGATCCAATAAAATTTTTAAAAAATTCAAAAAAATAAATATTTAAATTTTTTTAAAAATTGTAAAAAAATATTTTAAAAAATAAATAAAATAAATATTTAAAATTTTAAAAATAAAATAATTCTTTTTTAAATATTTAAAATATTTAAAAAAAATACAATGCACAAATGTTTTAAATACATTGCGGATTAAAATATGTTTACAATAAAAAATATTTACCCTTAAAAAATAAAATAATTTTTTTAAAAATATTTTAATCAAATAAAATCAAAAAATTTAAAATACAACTTAAAACTCAAAATACAACTCAATTTTTTTTTTAAAATTAATTTTTTAAAACTTTTTTTAAATTTATAATTAAATATATTTTCTCTTTTTAAAACTTATTTTAAAAATTCAAAAATTAAAATACAATTCAAAACTCAAATAAAAATTTAAAATTAAACCAAGCTGAGCCAGGTTCAGCTAGTCTCCGCAGAGCAAAAGTACCAAAAAAGTACACACTGAGTACATATGTGATTGCCATATATCACCACGTTTCGTTATGTGATTGGCTAATCACTGGCCAATCACATTAGACCCCACAGAAAAAGAAAATCAGCCTTTTCTGTATCGACACGTCGTCCTAGAATATCAGATGTCTGAGATTCTTTTGAAAAAAAGTCGATGGTTTTATTTCAGGAGAGATACCTATAGATTTTAATAACCGCGCAGGCACCCCAGTGGGGTGACCCCAGCACCCCGGTGCCCCGATAGGTCCCTGTGAGAAGATTTGAAAAAAAATAAAAAGTAAAATAAAATAAAACAAAATTCAGTTAATAAAGAAACAGTGGAGTGCTGGGGTCACTTTCATTAGGAATCTCAGGTCAAGTTTGGCATCTTTTAAAAAATTTAAAAAGTCAAAAAGTTACTATCCTATTTAAGTCACATCATCTTATTTAAGTCACATCACCTCTCTAACACATCACTTCAAACCCAACCCAAATCCAACCCATATTTCATAATCTTTCAAAAAATTTAAAAAGTCAAAAAGTCACTATCCTATTTAAGTCACATCATCTTATTTAAGTCACATCACCTCTCTAACACATCACTTCAAACCCAACCCAAATCCAACCCATATTTCATAAAAAGTCAAAAAGTGCACTTATTTAGTCTTCCCAAACTTGACCTAGTCATTTTCTAAATTTTAATAAGTAAATTTATTATTTAATAAGTTTTAGAATAATTAATTATGTTTTATCAAATATTAATAAAAAAAATCATTAATTGTTAATATTTAGTGATAATTTAAAAATTACTATAACAATGTTATTAATTGTAAGTTTTAGTGATAGTTTAAACAAATCGTTATAAAAAAATCACTAATTTTTAACTTTTAGCGACAGTTTACAAAATTTATTACAGAAAAATGTCACCAATTATAAGTTTTAGTAATAATTTATAAAAATCGTGACAAAAAATGTCACTAGTTTTCAATTTTTAGCCAAAAATGTAAAAATATCACAAAAAGTTATTTTTAGCGACAATTTTGTTTGGACTTATTTTCAATAGAACTTGATGAGAATTAAGTTCAATTATTAGGATCTATTAGTAGTTTACCTTTTATTTTATAGGACAAATTGCACACAAAAAATTATGGGCAAATTACCAACAACTCCCTCGAGGTTTGACTAAAATACAGTTTCCCCTGAGGTTTGAAAAATTACATCTCGCCCCCTAAGGTTTATATTTGCATAACAAATTGTTCCCTGAGATTTATATTTGCATAACAAATTGCTCCCTAATTTGTTATGCAAATATAATCTTCAGGAGGCTATTTGTAATTTCCCAAACCTCAAGGAGGAATCCATATTTTAGTCAAATCTCGAGGAGGGTGTTGGTAATTTGCCCAAAAATTAAGATTTTGCTTGTTTTTCAAATTAAATTTAAAATTTTGAATTGTATCAATTTGACCCCCCATATTTTTTTTTTTTTTAACACATATCAATTTGAACCTTTAATTTATTGTTTTTTTCACAATCTCAACCATCTGTCCATAGGAGTGTAAAAATGGCTCGCGGCCCGTGGGCATTCCAAAGCTTGCCTGCAGTCCAAGGTGGGACCCCGGCCTGAGTCTTGCTCGAGACCCTGAGCCTGAGACATCATTTTGAAGCCCATGGTCTCAACCCGCTTTGCCCGGCTTAAGGCCTACTCAAGGCTCGGTCGGAGGCCCGACCCGCGCCGAGACCTAGTGTTTTTTTTAGTGAAAAATAATTAAATTTTGGTAGGAAAAAAAAATCAAAAAAAAAGTTCAGGCCTGCCTAAGCCAAGCCCAGCGGCTCGACTAAGGCCCAAATATCCCTGGTCCTGGGCCTAATCTTCTAGCCTAGCTCGACCCGACTTGAATTTTGGAAGGAGCCCACGAGGCTCGACATGGGCTGAACCGGGCCAAATTTACCTCCATCCGTCTATCTCTATTAGCTTGGTTTGACGGAAGAAATTTTTTACGACACACCTGGTACTTTTATATTGGCTTATTTACTGAATATTAAGAGTAATATAGAAGTACTGATCACTGTCTGATATTTTCTCTCTGAGCCCGGATCCTCTCCAGCCAAAACTCCCTCATGTCCTCCGGTCAAGGGCCACGATTTGGCCACGTGGCCCTTTGAAGATCTACGGCTCAAATAAAAATAAAAAAATAAAAATTTGAATTTCTTCATTTCGACCCAGCACAAAGCTTCCCTCCCATTCAGAAGTCCATTTTCCCTCATCTTCGAAGCTCTTTTTCCCTCCTTCTTCCAAGCTCTGAGGATTGGCGAAGTCGACGGTAAACATCGAGGACGATCGGCGGCGAACATCGACGGTGAACCAAGTTCCGGCGACCCTGCGAACCAGAGCTCCACTTCGTCATCAACTGAAGGTAATTTTGTCATAGCTGGGGAACATTGTTATTGTCTGCAACTACATTGATTTTTTTAACTAGTGAACAATACATGGTTGTTTTATTTGTTGTATTCCATGACCAATTTAAGCTGTAAAAAGTGTTGGTCCAAAACTATGTATAGATATAGCTTTGTTTTCCTTAATTTTTCCCCATATAAGTTTTCTTTACTAGGAACAAAAGATTCAGTGCAGAGGTTTGTCATGGCTGGGGAACATTGTTATTGTCTGCAACTATATTGATTTTTCTAACTAGTGAGCAATACATATATGTTTTATTTGTTGTATTCCATGACCAATTTAAACTGTAAAAAGTGTTGGACCAAAACTATGTATAGATATAGCTTTGTTTTCCTTAATTTTTCCCCATATAAGTTTTCCTTACCAGGAACAAAAGATTCAATGCACAGGTTTGTCATGGTTGGGGAACATTGTTATTGTCTGCAACTACATTGATTTTTCTAACTAGTGAGCAATATATAGATGTTTTATTTGTTGAATTCCATGACCAATTTAAACTGTAAAAAGTGTTAGTGGTTGAAACTATATATAGATATAGCAATACATTTACGACATATACTTAATGCTTATAATTTGCTTTTTAGCTATAACTGAGTGTCTCAAAAATTATTATAGAATGGAAATAGTAAAGGTATTTTGAGATTCTAAGCTTTTATTAGCTTCTATATTTGTTAGAATTTTCCAGTTCAGGTTCTATATTAGCTTCTATAAATATAGAGCTCAAATATTTTATCCTCCCATGTTCAAACCTGTACTAATTTTTTCAACTTGAAACAATTTACAAGTACACATAATCTTTCTTAAAGCATGTACATGATATTTAGAAAACAAGAGGAAACATAACATTTTTACCCAAAAAAAAAAAATTAATCACTTTATTATTGTGTATTGATACTTCTCCCATTTGATTGCCTCTACTTTTCAGTTGCGTTTTTATATGGATACGGAACCTGACAATGATTGTGGTTGGAAGCCAAAAGTAGGAATGACCTTTGATTTGGAAGAAAGTGCGTACGATTTTTATAATGCATATGGAGGAAGAATGAGATTTAGCATAAGAAGGGAATATTGTAAGAAGAACAAGTTAACAAAACAAATTATTTCTAGAAATTTGGTTTGCAATAAAGAGGGATTTCGGAAGGTTGACAAGCAAGACCCATTGACAAAAACCCCTAGAGCTGAAACTAGGACTGATTGTGAGGCCCGACTTTTTGTTAAATTGGATGTCAATAGTGGGAAATTTGTTGTGATTGATTTCAAAGAAAAACACAACCATGAACTTGTATCTCTTGATTGTGCCCGTATGTTGCCATCGCAAAGAAAGATATCAGATACCCAAGCAATTGAGTTAGACTTAGCCTCAGAGTCTGGTCTTCGTTTAGGGCAGTCTTTTGAATTGATGGGTAGGGAAGCTGGAGGGAGGCAGTCTCTTGGTTTTATGAAATTAGATCAAAAAAATTACTTGAGAACCAAAAGACAAAAAAGTTTAGCGTATGGGGAAGTAGGTAATGTGTTGTAATACTTTCAATAAAAATCTTTGGAGAATCCATCTTTTTTTTATGCTTTCAATTAGACAATGAAGAGCAAATAACGAATATGTTTTGGGCCGATGCACAAATGGTCATGGATTATGCCCAATTTGGCAATGTAGTTACATTTGATACTACCTACAAGTTAAATAAAGAGCATAGGCCATTTGCATCTTTTGTGGGATTTAATCATCATAGAGAAACAGTTGTTTTTGGTGCTGCGTTGTTATATGATGAGACTGCCGAAACATTTGTATGGTTATTTCAAACTTGTTTAGAGGCTATGTCAAAAAAGGCACCAAAAACTTTGTTTACTGATCAAGATGCTACAATGGCTAAGGCTGTGCTAAAAATCTGTCTTTGGAAACTGTGCTGAAAATCTGTCTTTGGAAACTGTCTTCAAAAACTTGTGTCAAGAAATCTGTCTTCAAAAACCTGTGTTCAAAATATTTGTTTACAAATCTGTCTTTCAAAATCTATGTTGAAAAACTGTCATGAAAATCTATCTTCAGAAACTGTCTTCAAAAACCTACGTCAAAAAATGTCTTCAAAACCTGTGTTCAAAATATCTGTTCACAAATACTTCAACAAGTTTCACCATTCAACTTGTTAAGTATTTAATGTTGATGCCACTTCATCAAACAAAAAAAGCCATTACATTCATTACCACTTGAACAAAATGGTAGTGGTCCACCATACATTACATACACATTCAACGTACATTACAAGTCATACTCATACTACCTTACATTACATACACATTCAACCTACAATACAAGTCATACTGACATTACCTTACATTACATACACTATTTCAAATACACTAGAATCACAACTACCACCAACAACAAAACAAAACAAACAAAGGCGTAATTCAATTTTTCACCAACTCTTACAACCACCATTGCCAAGTCTCTATATTGTTTCCTACTCTTCATAGTCATGTCTTTGAGCTCCCCATTCACGATAATTACTTCTCTAAGAGTAGACAAGACTTCCACGCGTTCTTCAAGAATATCATTCTCGAAAACCTTCAAATTATGCTGCATTTGTGGAGGGATCCACCACTGAAAGAAGTTACACCCATTCGGATAATTGGGGCATACAAAATAAAGGCAATTTGGATTATCCGTTGACTGAGAAATCTTTACCATAGCTTTTTTGCCACATCGACAATTGCGGTTTTTGAATCTAACTTCATACATGTTGTCCATACTTGCATTTGTGCTTGACATTGACATTGATCTACAAAAAATTATCAAATAGCACAAAAATTATCAAATAACCTGCTTGCCTTTATTCCAACAAGAAAAACCACAACATAGCAGTGTGAAAGGCCAAATCCATTCTCACATTTTGGACTCTCACAAACTATCATTGTGTAAATTATTAGAGCTTATTAATGGTGAATGATTACTGGGAACAATCTCAATAAAAAGTGAAGCCCCCATTTTTGCAGGCAATGCAACATACAGGGACTTCCTCTTTAATACATGGAGAGTGCAGCTGTGGTGATGGTAAATGCTTCTTAATTTCCTGCTTATTGTTTAATCACTCTCTAAATCTTTTTAATTTTTACTGCTTCCTATTGTATATGTAGTTCAGAATATGTCAGTTTAAGCAAGGCATCATTAAGTTGGCATTTCAGGAATCCACTGGTACTAATTTGTCTAAGACATTGTTAGCCACTTCAGTGTGTGATAATCTAACATATTCTGAACAACATAATTCAAAAAATTACATCACTTAAAAAAAAAGGACAAAGAAGTTGATTTGTGGGCAAATATAACAATTAGGTTACATTGGTGGTTTAACAGACAAGCAAGTCAAATGGGTATCCAGTGATTGTCATCAGAGGACTATTTGATGACTACCAGGGCAGAACTCAATTGATATATTTGGGCCTCTTACTGCTGTCAATGCTGCCAAAGTTGTCATTCAATTTGTCAAAAATTACCATGAAATGCCTACCCAATTCTAAGAAAAACATATATGGATTTGCTAAATATTTGGAATTGTTGTGTTGCAAGTTTATTTATAAGAATTACAAAGTCAAAAGCAGGTAAACCAATGCTGCCAAAACTGTCATTCAATTTGTCAAAACATTACCATGAAGCCTTCCCAATTCTAAGAAAAACATATATGGATTTTCTATATATTGGAATTTTCCTTTTAGAACCAAATAAACTAGCAACAGATTGGTATCTTAAGTTGCTGAGAAGCACAGATCTTTTGCTGAATACTTTCTTTCTTACAGAAGGAGAAATCAACTAAAACCAAGCTACATCTAACCTTTTGAAATTGTTCCTCTACATACTCAAAACACGATCACACAACTCTGCAACATCCCATGCAACCAGAACAGTTGAAGTGACATCTACCCTTTACCATGTGACATAAGCTAAAACCCTATTTCAGTCCTAATGTGGATTGTGCATCACAGATCAGCTAGGGAGTTCTTCCAAGTGACTAGTTACATCATTGCTCAGGTGTGGTGAGAAATAAGCAAGGTTTCCCACACTTTAAAAAGAGAATTAATATTATTTGTTTACAAGAAACTAAATGGGTAAGAACAAATTTAACGAATTTGAAAGAACATGATATAAAATTTGGTAACAGAACATTGTCCACTAAAAAGCACATTTGGAGCAAAATTTAGTCAATAGGAACAAAGTAAGAGAACTAGATAGATAACAGAAAACTGTTAGTTTATAAGCACTGGCCAATCCACAATCAAATATGCATTGCCATCTCCTTCACTAATTTGAAGATCAAATAAATCAACAATTATAAGGCAGTCCAAACTACTAAGAACTGGCCAATCCACAATCAAAGCAGACATTTAACCTAAAAAGACATTTAACTGGCCAATCTGAAGGACGGGAGATTTTTTATGGTGCTTTAGATTTTTTCAATCTAAACAGACATTTAACTAAAGTGATGCTTCAGATTTTTTCAATGGTGCTTCAGATTTTTTATGGCCAATCCGAAGGACGACAAATTTTTTTTTTTACCTTTAACTATGGTTCGCGGCTCCAATCGGTGCTCAAATCGCAGTCCAAATGTTCAGAGTAAGACAGAGGGAGAGAGGGAGAGCCCACCGATGTTCGCCGTCGACTTCGATTCGTCGTCGTCGGTCAAGACATGCCGTCGCCGTTCATCGATCTGGAGAAGAAATTCAAATTTTTTTTGTGGTGTGTGGCTGTGTTGAGGGAAGCTTTGTGCTGGGTCGAAATGAAAAAATTCAAATTTTTATTTATTTTTATTTGAGCCGTAGATCTTCAAAAGGCCACGTGGTCAAATCGTGGCCCTTGACCGGAGGACAGGAGGAAGTCTTTGGCTGGAGAGGATACGGACTCTTCTCTCTCTACTGTCTGCAACACATTTGTCTTCTCTCTTGCCCCTCATCAACCTCCATTGTTTCCAACCTTATTCTTCTCCATTCTCTCTCTCTAAAAAAGACTCATATTTCTCTCTCTAAACAACAGTGTGTCTGTGTTCAAAGACAACCCCCAAGTCATCTCTGAACCTAACCAAAACACTGCTTGGGTTTTTGTTTTTTAATGTTTCAATATAAACATTGAACTCTCTCAATCACCAGAAAAACAAACCCTAAAAACCCAAGTGAGTACCACAGCAAAAATCAAACAACTTTTTTTCCCCATGTCAAACACTTTTTTTCTTTCTAGGAGAAGACCCATCTCAAAAACCCATACAAAAACCCATATATATCTCTCTCTCTCTCTCTCTCTCTCTCTCTCTCTTCAAATGCCGAATCGAAGACCCACTTTAGTCTACATCTTGTGTTTCTACATTTTAGATAATGTAGGTCTCTCTCGTAACCCCAAAATCAATAATCAAGCACTGCTGAAACTCCAATTCCCACAATGCCTTACTAGGCTACACACTCTACACCGACCTTAAAGTCTCCGAAGTTGCGTCCCTCTTCCAAATCAACCTCATCTCCCTCCTCACATCCAATCCAACTCCATTGACATTGCCAGTGCCACTGTTACTTTGTTCTTCATTCATTTTGTCTATGGAGATTTGAGGGTTGGAGTGAAGTGAAAAGCAAAGTAAGAAGTGATTGTAAAGGCGACATAGTCGTCCATTAATCTCGGTTGGCGTCGCTGTTACTCTGTTATTCCATTTCTTTGTTTCTATCGTTAATGGAGATTTTTGATGATCTAAGGTGAGGAGTGATCTCCAATCATCCCTTCCGACGTTACCGGCTACTTCAAAACTCTTCCAAACTAGTGAACCCCTTCTTTGGTGGCTTCTCTCCCTTGCTCTCTCATTCTGGTGTGACTTATATCCCTTTCGGTCGGCCCAACCACTACAATGTTGTTCTCTCTTAATATATTGTGTATATATATATACAACAATGTTAGGTATTATGAAAAATCTTTCATGAAAATAATCATGAAAGCTTTGTGACTCTTGGATTATACTTAGAATAAAGCACCACACACTAATCAAGGTAATCTAAGGATCATAAATCTTTCATGAAAAAAAATTTCATGATCCGTAACTTTTCTCATATATATAACATATATATAGTCAGTCAATAGTAGTAGTTGATTGACCAAAATACCCCAACTTTGTTAGTTATAGTTAACAGTGATGGATGAATGGTTAATATTGATACGAAATAAGAAGTTTTTGGTTCAAATTGATACAATTGAAACTTTGGGATTTTATTTTATTTTTGATTTGTCCTATTTTATTTTATTTTTAAGTCTGATTTTATTCATACATTTCAAATTGTATGACTAATAGGAAATACTATGATACATACTCTTCAAAAGGTCTGTACTATATGCACCTTATAACTAAAGAATACAATGACATAATTATATACTTTCTAAGTTATAATTAAAACAAAATAATAAAAAAATCATAACTAAACATCAGGTATAACTAAAGATCTCATGAGTTCTAACTAAATATTGTCATAACTAAAGAAGAAAATTGATGATAACTAAAAAAGAAAATGATATAACTAGAGGTGCATATAGTACATTTCAAGGGGTGCGTACGGTAGAATTTCTCGTGAATAATACATATAGATTGTGATTAGTTTAAAATTGTAGAATTTACAAATTTGGGTGGATTTTTTTTTTTTTTTTTTTTTTAAATCTGATTTTGTTCACACAATTTAAAGTGTGTGAACAATACATAGATTGTGATTGGTTTAAAATAACAAAATCTACAAATTTGGGTGAGAGCAATACACTTTTTAGATATGAGATTTACTAATTTGGACAAAGGTCAAAAATAGTAGAGTCTACAAATTTAAACAGATTCTACACATTTCGGCAGGGTCAATACATTTTTTGAATATAGATTATTGTAAATTGAAAGTAGACAATCAAAAACCACAATAATATTGGATCTTTTGAGTTTTTAGAGTCCGTTTGTTTTTAGAGATAGAATAGTAAGGTGATTGTTAGTGAGGGGATTAATAAAATTGTGTTTGTTTTGATTATAGTTGTTAGTGTTGGAATTGTTAAATTAAATAAATATAAAATAATAAATTAAATTAAATTATAATTTTTACTTTAAAAAAAATTTAAACATTAATGTTCAAAAAAAATGTCTAACGTGTGAAAAAACAAAAAATCAAAAAAATTACAATTGACTGGCCAGTTGACCTGGCAGATGACTAGTAACACCCTAAATTGAACGGACTATTTTCTAATATCACCTCCTCGCCTAGATTGACAATACCCTCGCTAAAGCCTATCGTAGTCCGAGAGAAACTACGAATTCGGAGTTCCAAAATCAAAACAAATATGAGACATCTTCATTATTTATCATTCACAATAGGGATGGTAATTTAAACCCGGCCCGACGGGGACCCGATCCCCCGACCCCGATTAGAATGGTTTTTTCCCGAAAAATACCCCCGTGGGGACGAGGATGGTATTCGAAATTAAATCCCTGATCAGTTTCGGGGCCGGGAACGGAGATCAGTGTTAAGCCCCGGCCCGTTCCAGTCCCGGCCTCATTCCGGGCCCCGAATTTCCCCGAAATAAAATTACCATTTTACCCCTCTATATATATATAAACCAACCATTTTCACTCACAACACAACACAGCAACACAGCAGCATCACCGCCTCTTGTCTCTCTCTCTCTCTCTCTCTCTCTCTCTCTCTCTCTAAAACCCTCCGTCGATCTCCCTCCTCCCATCACCGCCGAGATCTGAGTTAACTTTCCCCGACTTCCATCACTATCTCCGACCGTCGCTCCACCATCTCTTTTTCTTCTCCAACGGTAGTGAGGCCAAGCTTGTTGAATCACCGCCACCATCACCACTGTTTGCGGCAGTTGCAGTGACACCATTGATCCAGCAGTGACACCATCTGGCGGTGACCCTAGATCTGGAATTTTTCTTTTCTCTCTTTCTCTCGATTTGTTATGTATATATATATATATATTAGATTTGAGCATCAGATCTCTTTCTCTCTCTCTCTATGTTGTTGTTGATGTTGATGATGATGATGATGATGATGAACAGAACTGTTAGATCTGAATTTTTTTTTTTTTTTTTTAACATTTGAGCTCATCAGATCTGTTAATGGTGATGATGATGATGAGCAGATTTGTATGATAAGGATGAACATATCTCTCTCTTTACTATGTTGTTGTTGTTGTTGTTGTTGATCATGAACAGATCTGATGGATCTAATTTTTTTTTTTGGGCCGGAGAATTTTCGAGGTCAGCAAAGCCCGATCCCCGTTAGGGAGCGGGGCTGGGGGTGGATATAGGTTCTCCGTCAGGGATCGCGGCCGGAAACCGAAAAATTTTCACCATCGAAGATCGAGGACGAAGGGTGTAATCTCCGGTCTCGCCCTGTCCCGTTGCCATTCCTAATTCACAATCTGAAATGGATTGTGATAGGAAAACAAACCTTACTTTTAGCATTATTATTGGTCTGGAATCTTTTGAAAAATCATAATGTTGCATGCAAATTAATAATTTTTTTTGAGAATTCGATCTTTTGAAAAAGAATGGCAGTCAAACCCCTATCTCTAGCAGGTGACAGACAAATCATACCGCTAGGCAGTATAATTTTTATTCATAATTTTTTTTATAACATTATGTGATTTTTTTAAATTGAGAATTTGTGATGCGACATGATAACATAATTGGAATTATACATAAAATTAGTGGGTTAAAATTAATCATTTTTTAACATGAACACATATATAATATGATTCAATAATACAAATATTAAACAAGTCGAATTAGTGTCAAATCTATATAATACCAAATTAACATAAATAACCCCGTATAATGAAAACTTAATTACACATTTTAATATTATTTCTACTAATGAGTATTGTGACATTTTTTAATCTCTTACATAATTGCATCCAATTTATTAAAAAATATGTAAAATATAATTTTAAGTCTAATATAGTTTTTGTTTTTACTTTTAATTGAACTTAATGCATTTTTTTTTATCGAAATCAAATATTTTTATAAATAATTTAATTTAATAAAGATTAGTTTCATTAAATTTAACTTGTAAAGAAATTTTCAAATTTTTTTTCATACATTTGATATTTTTAGTTAATAGTGAAATTTTTTAACATGACACATTAACACGACACAAACCAAACACGGACCGAAAACGGGTTAGGTTAGTATTAAGGTAATTTTGACACATGATATGACACAACACGAACAAGACCAACATAACACGACGCCCACCCCCTAGATATTTTATGGCAATTTCATGTTAAATAAAAGCATAATTCTAACAATGTTTTTATCACATGATTTTAAATAATTTTTTATAATATTTATATTTTTAGATAATTTTTCAATTAATAAGTGTTAATATCACTTTAATTCCTTAAAGCTAACACTTTTTTTTTTGGTTCCTAAACAATTAATTTCAATTATTACATCTTTAAACTTTTCTTTTTTTAATTTCAACTCATGTAATTCAGTTTGAGACAAAGTCTAATCTAGGGGTATAAATTTCGCCCGGTCTAGCTGTCACGACCCAAACCCGCCCCTATAGGTTTAGTGTCGTAACTGGCCAGTAATCCATGATTACCAAAGGCCTACTTAATTGTAACACAATAACGTGGTTGGCGGAAGCCACTAAATAAGAAAATAAACGTCCAACGAGCTGTGAAGACTTAAATGGGACAAAAGAACTTTTATATATACACGTATATACATCAATCTATACACATCAGTCTATGGCAATTTTAATTATAACACATAATCAAAACACAGGGACTTAGTCCTAGCCAACAAAACTCCATCTCATTAAGAATTTGCAAAGCACTAGTTCACATGTCAAAAGGGTGAATTTGGAACACCCATGATGCTTGAAGCTTGATCGGTTGAAACCCCACAGTGGGGTACAAAAGTTAGCTTGACAAAACAGAGGCTAGGTCAACGACACTAAGGCCCCTCTTGCACTTGATCACCTACACACATATATAAAAACATGCGTGAGAGCCTAGTGAATAACAACAGCGTAAAGAGGTTACGAATGATGTCTTCACTGTAATCCAAATCGGTCAATTATAGCAGTTCATGGAAAATCAGAGTCATTTGCATAGCAGATTCATATTTCATACAAAAAACATAGTAATCATATATGGTACATCTAATAGCAAAACAGTACAAACGGTCATGAAGACCGAACAGTAAGAATTGATGGACGTGCCATCAATACAGTAAACAGAAGTTCCAAGAATTAGAACTGACAAAAATCTCTGTAACAGTAACAATAAACAGATGCTAAGGATGCCATGAATATAGTTCAGAAAAACAGGACAATCATTCATTTAAACAGAGTATAATATAAGTTAAAAAATACTTGTAA
Organism: Camellia granthamiana; assembly: GCA_036172215.1. Classification (NCBI taxonomy): domain Eukaryota; kingdom Viridiplantae; phylum Streptophyta; class Magnoliopsida; order Ericales; family Theaceae; genus Camellia; species Camellia granthamiana. The sequence goes on from CM069904.1 coordinate 16,073,084, forward strand.
TTGAACATATCTTTACAAGGCTGTTATTCACAGTTGGCTCATTGAGTTACGCAGTTGGGACGCGGCGTTTGACCTACACAGACACATGCAAGTATAACACGTTCAATTCACAGTCCAATCACTTAGTTGGTTCTTAATCTATGTGGTTCTTTCGTTACTCGTTCACTCGATTCTCTTTTTATTATTCCTTAGTTCCTTTCATGCTTATATAATGCATATGAGTGTGAAAAACATTTGAAAACCATGCAAACGGAAGCCCGAAAAGTGGAAAAACAAAAAGAAAACAAAACCGAAAATCTACTCTGAAAATTGTACTTGCAGAACTTCCACCGCATATACGCCTGTACGTGCTATTTTTTCAGAACGTTCAGCTTTCTGTGCTCTGTTTTCCGCACATGCAGTGTTCCCTTCCACACGTGCGGTTCTGGGCTTCTAGAATCCGAAAATCTGCTAAGCACAATGGAATGCAATTTTTCCAAAACTAACTCCATTTTCAAACAAATCAAGGCCCAAAACCCTTTCAAACCACTTGAATTCAACATTCCTAGCTTCAAATATAACTCATGACTTTAAAACAAAACTCCTTTTTCATTTACAAGATCAAAACTTGAAGTTGAGAAGAAAAATCAAGAATTATGCATATGGGAGTTCCATGTTCAAAACAAATCCATGAAAATTCCTTTCTCAAACTCAAAACTCATGCAAGAACAAGTGATTAAACATGAAGAGTGCCATGTATGACAAAATCTTCAACTATTTCCTACAATTCTCTCTCTAGGGTTTATAACTTCAACATACACCACCCAACTTCCTAATTCAACTTAGATTCTACAATCTCATGTGTAAACTAACTCAATCTCATGAATTTAGAGAATAATTCTTACCTTCAGTGACTAAACTGTTGAAGATAGCTAGGTTTTCCTCTTCTTCTTCTCTTTCTCCTCTCTTGAGCTCTTTCTCTCCCTTTCTCTAGAACTCTCTCCCAGGATATATCTCTCTCTACTCTATATTTGTCTTAAGTCTAATTACGGACTAGCCTTGTATTGGTTTCAAACATAAAGTTTATTGAATTAGGGTAAATCCACTTAATTAGATTAAGGCTCCATATAATCTAGTTAATAAACTTAGTTAAATCCTCACAATCTAACTTAAGTCAAACTAACTTTAATTATACTACAGTGGATTAGGCTCTAATTTCCTATCCAAAAATTTAATTTAAATCTTATGGTTTAACGACTCAGACAGGTCTTTTTCACATTCTAACATATCTGTCAATCTTAACATAATCCAAATAGCACATGGCATACAATTAACACACATGTAAGCATATAAATCATATATAAACACCTAATTAAGGTAAATCACAGTATTAACAGTTAAGAAGGCGAGTGTTACACTGGCCCACTTGGGCTCCTGCCAAAATTTGGGTCGGGCTGGGTTAGCCCACGGGCCAGAAAATTAGGCCTAGGCCCATGCCCAGCCTCGTGAGGTATTCAGGCCTTAGGTGGGCCTAAGCCTGGGCCTGGGCTCAAGTTTGGGTCGGACTTGGGTTGGCCTGAACAATTTTTTTTAAATTTTTTTCTACCAAAATTTTATTCTTTTCTACCAAAAATTACATTAGGCTTCTGGCGAGCCCAGCGAGCTAAGCTTTGAGTGGGTCTTAAGCGGGACGATGGGTCGAGCCAAGGGCCGGGCCAGGAGAATTGGACTCACGGGCCGGGCCAGGCTGGGCTTCAAAATAACAGCCTAAGGCCAGGCCTAGGGTCTCGGCTGGACCCGGTCTGTAGGCGGGTTTCGGGCCGCCCACGGGTTACGGGTCATTTTTACACCCCTAGTTTAATCTAATGAGCAAAAATGTTATTTTGCAATTTGAATAATCTAAATTATATTCAAGTACATCATACCTACATTATACTGGACATATTGCATCCTAATGCCAAACACTCATTTCTTTTCCAACCTCTCTTCCTTTTTCATCGCCCTCGCCATTAACGTTGGCAAAGATAAACCATTGCCACCCTTTCTTACCACCATTATCAAACACCCAATCACTACTATCAAACACTCGAGATTAGTTGAGATGCATGTAAACTAGTCCAAACATTTGGTCATTAAAAAAAAAAATTTGCTTGTGACACATCCCCTTCCTCCCTTACCACCACTATTGAGAGGGTAATTTACACCAAATTATTAGATCGGACTAAATTCGCACGACTCTTTGAGTTGGACCTTACTAAATCAACATGGCCCTTTGAGTTGAACCTTGCTAATTTAGCATGGCTTTTTGAGTTAGACCTTGCTAAATCAACATAACCCTTTGAGTTGGACCTTACTAATTTAGCATGGCCCTTTGAGTTGGACCTTACTAAATCAGCATGGCCCTTTGTTTTGGACCTTGCTAAATTAGTATGGCCTTTAGCCTTTGGCTGGTCTATAGACTTGCTGACTTGAAGGATAAGATCGAGCTACAAATGTTCGACTGAAAAAATGGTGCGTGAATGTCGATCAAGCAAACGAAGTGAGCATGTCAGCCACGTAGAACAATCCTATTTAGGTCATTGACCAGAGTAAAGAACTTAATGGAAAGATGAACCGGGCAAACGTAGCGTGGTCTTGGTGTTGGGTTTTAGTTTGACAGTATTATATGAAGTTAGTAAGATTCAACTGAGGCGATTGCGCAATTGACATGCAACCGGGCTAGAATCTTGAGTACTCTCAGTTGCCAGCTTGGGAGTTAGGTCGATTCACTTGAATTTAGGTGATAAGGGTATTGTAGACAGGTCCGCGTGGGACCTCGCTACAGCTCGGACTCGATTTTGTTGTCACGGTTCTTAATCTTGAACCAAAGAGTCTAAATCCGGCAAATCGTTTTGAGAAAACAGATTTTTGAAAAAGAAGTGCCAAACATGGACTGCTTTGCCAGATACAGAGTCGCCACCTAAATATTTTATTTTCGGGAAATTTAGGAAACCCTAACTCGTTTGCCTAAGGCCACGTGTCCGTCATCACCAAAGTTGCCTTGGCTCGGGAACTTGGGTACGATTGGGGAAGGTCACTTCGTGAGCACCCCCGCTCGCCTGATCAAAGATCGGCCTCTACTAACCATGATATCTATTTTTGAAAACATTGTGTGTTCTTATTCCGGTTATTAGCCTAGGTTACTATGTGATGCGCACAGCATACAAGTATAAACTGAGTCGTCTGAATTGGAACAAAACACTTCATGTTTGTTTGTGAAAATGGTTTGCTACTCGCAAGTAGGCTTAAAATGTGGATTTTGCCACCCTCGGGTGGGCTTAGAAAACATGATTTTGCCACTGTCTAGTGGGCTTAAAACAAACATTTGATGAATTGTTCCAATCCAAATAACCCAACCTCCACCCACAGGCATCCAAGCAGGTATATCACATAAGCAGTTAGCCTCATGGTAAGCATGCTATCATGGCAGTCACTCACACACATGCAAGGATGCTAAAGCATAAAAACTCACCGAGTACTCCAAGCCAAAACAGAAACTGATTAGAAATCCATGCATGATCCTAAGTATACAGAAATGCCTAATGCAACACATGCAAAAATGTAACTATAGCAGGCTCGGCTATCCTAAACATGGCATATGAGATGCAACAGCTAACATGTATTCAACTTGGAATTGAAATACAAATGCAGTTAGTATAATGCGCCGAGCCCGGTGCATGTAAGACAGATGAATGAATGCAAACATGCTATCATACTGTATGCTAATTGAACCATGCCCTAATCTAACCATCATAAGCTGGTAAATAAAATGGAGAGAAAGACGTGGGGTTGGAAGACATACATCACACGCACGCACACTTATTACAATTATGCCCTCGCACGGAGGGTCCGAATAAATAATATACAGTCCCAAATGAATAAATAATACAGTCCCGAATAAATACAAAAATCCTAATTAATTAACAAATTAACTAAGAAAGCTATAAATTGGCATGCAAGCCAGGGACTGCCTTGACTCTGCTCGGGATGATGGATGATGCATGTTCGGGTTGCTTTGTGTGGAGAATCCCTCGCAATGCCCCGGTTTGCCTCTGTTTACAATTATTCTTGGAATGCGCGCCAGACTCCGGAAGGCTGCTAATTCTTGATTTACTACAACAGAGAGCAACAAAGGGGCATGGCAAAGTATTTTCACAAATGTATGCATGCCTCGATCCTCGTGCCACCAATCACGCATCTCGATGCATGATGGCCGAGGAGTCGAATTGCACAACTCAATATGGAATGAATGCACATGAAAATACAACTAAGACCTAACTCCATCATGGACAATCCGGAGTGTCGGTGACTGGGGAATTGAGACACGTTCCGTCACTCGGAGTACGAAACGTACCTCGTTTCCCGTGCCCGGGCTAACTCCTATCCCGAACACAATGCAATATGCATGACATGCATGAAATGCAACTAAGATACAACCTAACATGCACAATGCTATGAAATGGCATACACGATGCACGAGGTAACATGGCATACACAATGCACTAACATACAACCTAGCATACACAATGCTATGGAATGAAATGGCATACACAATGCATGATGGACTTACACCAACACAAGTGGATCTCAGCCACACTCACATAGGAGGCTAAAAGATGAAAATGAGACAACTTGGGACGCGTGCACGCGTGCACGCAAATCGAGAACCGACCCTAAGGCACGAATGCCACTCTACCAAAGCATGGCAAGGCATGGAATATGACATACTAGCATGAAAATTTCAGCACTAAAATATGATGCAAAACAGCCCCGAAACATGGCAAAATGACACCCGATGCATGGAACGAGTCCCGAAACATGAAATTTGGCTCATGAAATGACCTATAGCTATGCAATACGTGCATTATTTGAAAATGAGACCTAAAGACAGGATCAAGTAAATCCCAAAATAAGCACATTTATAGTTTTAAGCAAGGCCAAACAGTGAGCACAAATATGCCTAAATTAGCATGCAAAAATGGGCAAATGGAGGGGTAATTAAGCAAGTGGCAGCTTCTGACTTCAAACACAAGAGGGCCCTTCAACAATGTTGAAGAGGGGCCCAAAATATGGCATTTTACAGTTGATGACCAGACCCAAAACAGTGTACAAGTAGGCCTAAAATGCTATGCAAAATAAGGCCAACAAGAGGTTTAAACACAAAGTATACAAAGGGTGCCTCAAACAGCCAAAGACCCTTAATGAAACATGAAGAGAGGGTCAAAATAAGGCCATTTTCAGTTCGGACCAGAGCCCAAAAACAGAAGCATAAGGGGCTAATAAATCATGCAAAAATGGGGCCTAGAGAGGGGTAGAGAGACAAGTGATATATGGAGGCCCCAAACAGTGATGAGCCCTTCAACAATGTTGAACAAGGGCTCAAAATAAGCAACTTCACAGTTTATTACATGCCTCAAAACAGATTACACATAGGCCAAAAAATAACATGCAAGAAAATGGCATAAGAAGGGGCAATGAAGCAGGTGAAAAATGGGGGCCTCAAACAGGGAAATACCCTTAAACAAACATGAATTAGAGCTCAAAAAAATGCTACATTCAGTTATGGTCGGAGCTCAAATATGCAATCACAAAGAGTTAAGATATTGAACAAGATAAGGCCAAAAAAGAGGGGGGATGAACTTACCCTTGTAGCCTAGTCTTTGACAGCTCCTTGGCACAAGAAATGGTGCTTCCCAAGCTCTGGAAAGCTGCTCCAAATGGCTGGAATGAAGGTGGTGGTGTGGTGCTAGGTGGTGGTGTAGAAAGGGTGTAGGACTTGGAGGTTTTGGAGGGTTGAAGTGAGGGAGAGAGGGAGATGCAATATAGGAGCTCAAAGGGGATTTTTCTAACCCAAAAACCAGAGCTGGAGGCTGGTTTTTATAGACAAATGAGGGGGGAGAAAGAGGGGGAAAAAAGGGGGGGAAAACATTCAAGTTTCCCCCCAAAATTTTGGCCCCCTGGATACAAAATCTGGGGGGAAAACAGAGGCATATTTGCAATGTACTCACCCTGAGGAGCAAGGCCAGCCAAGTTTTGAAGCTGCAGGTGGCCGACCGGCCCCCCCCCCATGGCCGGCCGGCGAGGGGTCAAAAAGGCAAAGTGAAATTACTAGCCGACCACCACAAATTGGTGGCCTCCCAGGTGTTCTCAACACAACCTTGTGGTCAAAAATTGGCAACAGTGAACCAGGAGAGAGAATAGGCCACTTTTAGGAGGGGTTCAAAAGGGTCAATCACAATTACTAGCCGACCATATGATATTGGTGGCCTCCCATGTGTGTACAACACAAATATGTGGTTTGGAGCTAGAAAAAGTGAGCTTAGGGTGGTCAACATTGGCTTTTAAGTGAGGAAAAACGGGCGACGGAGGGCGATGAGGAAATATAACTGGTTGCTGGAACAATTACTGGCCTCCCACCCTTCTATGACCTTCCTGGTGATGAAACAGAGGTCCCTGCAAAAAATGAACACAAACCGATGCAAAATGAAGGTTCGGGGGCCGAAACGCGCAGTCCGAGGCCCCGAAAACTGACCGTTAGGCACCGGGAGTGGTGTTCGACCACGAAGTTGATCTCTCGGACCACAGTGTCCCTCAAAAGGGAGTAAATAAGATATGTGCCAAAAACCGGAGCAAACAGAGGTGGTTAAGCGGTCCCGAACCGAGGCACACGGCCTGACGGCTCCGAAAACCGGGAACCGGGCTCCGAAATGGGAAAAATGGCCTGCGACCACGAAACGTAGCCCACGGCCACTGAGAGATGATCTACGAGACCTCTCCCTCCCCTCAGGAAGAGAAAACAGAGAAAACAGAGCCTGGTTCGCAAACCGAGGCAAAGCACAGAAAGAGTCCGGAAGTCCGGAGGCAAGGCCCGCAGCCGAGACTCTGAAACCTCTGGACGAGCACAGTATGCAACATCACCAAGCGCTCAATTGGTGACGTCTGAGTCTTAAGGTCGATCAAAAATGGGGTGTCTACAGTTGCCCCTCTTTGACAGAACTCGGAAGTCAAGAAATGACGGGAGTGAATGTCAAAGCCCAGAGACGACCCATTTTTGACAAGGCCGAAGACTTAGACAATCATACAAGATAAACAGAGATATGCCCGCAGGCGCGCCCGCAGGCAAAGGGGCAAAATGCAAAGCGATATGCACAAGGCCAGACGTAACTTAATGATCGTGCAAATGCAGCAAGCTGTAATGAAGCAAATATTCGCAAACAGATGCAATAGTTTTAAGCAAGAATGCAAAGCAACAACTACATTTCATGCAGTTAAGAATGCAGAGAACTATTCAACTCTCGCCACGTTTCACACGGAGAAGATACGATACCTGCGCGATTCGTCTGGTCGCACCAGCTTCAAATGAACCGTACATACAATATCGTGCCTGTAAAAGAAAGAAACTCAACAAGCACAACATTCTTAGCGACATATATTCAATGTGATATTGAAAGTTCGACAAACGTGGTGTCGGTGGGTGAGTGCATCGCAATGCGAGAAAGGAGCGTGTGTGACAACGCAAGCTTAAGTACAGAGGCATGGTAATATCAAGAAAACGTGCATAATAATGCAAGTATGTTCATGAGAATGCAAGTTATGTGCACAACAATACAGAATAAGCGCGAACCAGAATGCATGTTTGTCACGAAACAACAGGCAAAGAAACGCGCGTTTCGGCGAGGGCAACTCGATCGTGGCCTCCGGTTTACATCCCGGAGAGGTCGCAACATGTTTTGAAAAGGATACACTCTGATTTTGATGAATAATGATGAGACACATGTCAGAAATTGAAGCTGAAGTTCCGGCGGAGCGATTTCGCGACAGAAAGTGCACTTTTCTTGAACTTTTCAGGTCCCGGGAACTCCAATCTTCCCCAAAATTTGCAGAGAGCTTGGGACCCACCTGGAGATCACCACCGGCCAGTTTCCTTTGGAGAGGGAGGCCATCGGCTAGCTTTTGAAAAGGAGATGGCCGGCCAGCCTGAAAAGGTGGCCGGCCGGCCACTTGCCCAGATCCGCGGGCATTTTGGTCTTTTCACCTTCTTTTCTTTAAATCCACTCACCCAAACACTTTGAGCTCATAACCTTAGCTCCGAAATCTTCTCCTCTAGCTTCCCAAACCATTTTCTCCCTCAGATCTGTGCTCCATACGCGTTTTCCAACGTCCCACGCAAGTTGTTTCCGTGAAATCTTTCAGTTTTAAGCACTTTGAACCGATTAAATTTTGGTTTCGGGGCTTCTTTTCTCATTTTCACCACTTGAGGTGAGTTTGTCTCAACATTTGGAAGATTTTCTCGGGAGTTGACTTTTGTTGACTTTTTCATTTCCCGAGAGTTGACTTTTGTTGACTTTTTCCAATTTTGGCTCATTTTTGCTCATTTTTTGCTTCTTTTGCAGATTTTCTGAAATGGCCGGCCATTTTCCCCACGGTGAGGGTCCTGCGGGTGCTGGGGATGATCCTGACATTATGGCCCTGCCTCCGGGGGTTCGACCCTTCATCCCCGAGAGGTACACCCCGTCGGCACACGTTCTTCCACGAGCTGTTTTCCATCACTTCACAGACTTTGATGAGCGAGCGCCCGGGGATCTGCTTCTGCGGGAGCCAGAGTATCACCTTTCATATGAGGCACGAGAGGTATTTACTTCATTTTTACCTTTTCTGCAACATATTCTGCATTTTTCATGCATTCTATGCCTTTGCCATGTTTGTCTACTCATTTTGAGTCCACAGCTTACTTGGAATGTTTAGTTTATGACACAGCACCCTTTTTGCATTCTGAACACACAGTTCAATCACTTGAATTTCTGAACACTCGGCCCATAATTTGATTGTGGACGCACGGCACACACCGGTAGAGAATTGAACACCCGGCCCAATACTTGAGTTCTGAAATGGACACACAACCCGCACTTTGGTGTCGAACACACAGTTCATTGTTTGAGGTGAACTCACGGCACACACTGATTGAGATTTGAACACGCAGCCCAAACATTTGAGATGAACACACAGCCCACACTTTGATGTCGAACACACAGCTCGTTGTTGAGGTGAACACGCAGCACACACTAATGGAAATTTGAACACGCAGCCCAAACATTTGAGATGAACACACAGCCCACACTTTGATGTCGAACACACAGCTCGAATTGAAGGTGAACACGCAGCACATACTGATTGAGAGTTGAACACACAGCCCAAATTCTGATTCTCTGAACACACAGCCCAAATAATGATTTTCTAAACGCACAGCCCAAATTGAAGGTGAACACGCAGCACACACTGATTGAGAGTTGAATACACAGCCCAAATATTGATTTTCTGAACACACAGCCCAAATTGAAGGTGAACACGCAGCACACACTGATTGAGAGTTGAACACACAGCCTAAATTGAAGGTGAACACGCAGCACACACTGATTGAGAGTTGAACACACAGCCCAAATTGAAGGTGAACACGCAGCACACACTGATTGAGAGTTGAACACACAGCCCAAATTGAAGGTGAACACGCAGCAAACACTGATTGAGAGTTGAACACACAGCCCAAACACTGATTTTCTGAACACACAGCCCAAATTGAAGGTGAACATGCAGCACACACTGATTGAGAGTTTGAACACACAGCCCAAATACTGATTTTCTGAACACACAGCCCAAATTGAAGGTGAACACGCAGCACACACTGATTGAGAGTTGAACACACAGCCCAAATACTGATTTTCTGAACACACAGCCCAAATTGAAGGTGAACACGTAGCACACACTGATTGAGAGTTGAACACACAGCCCAAATTGAAGGTGAAGATGCAGCACACACTGATTGAGAGTTGAACACACAGCCCAAACACTGATTTTCTGAACACACAGCCCAGATTTTGTTTCTGATTTTGACTTTGCACACGGCTCATACATTTTGTTTGCCCGCAGCTTATTCGTTTTATTTGCACGCAGCTCATTCATTTTATGCTGAAACATATATTCATCCTGAATGCAGGTTGGTTCTCGTACTGTGCGGGGATACGGCTCCACCGTAGCTAGAGATTGGTACGCCGAGCTCCCGGAGGCTGTCCGGGATTTAGTTGACTTGGCCGGGTTCGGGCCCTTCTGTACTGGGCTATCTCGTTGTCCTGCCCGGAGGACGCTGATGGCAGCTTTGGTGGAGAGATGGTGGGACACCACCAACTCCTTTCATTTTTCCGCTACGGGGGACTTGACTATGACCCCGCTTGACTTTGCTGTGTTGACTGGCCTGGACGTAGGAGGTTGGCCGATTCCTTACGACGAGGATATGGGCGAGTGGGAGGCTGCTTTGGTATACTTATTGGGGGCTCGCCCTCCTGTTGATAGGTCTTCAGGGAGAGTCCGATACACCTGGTTCTCTTCCCATTTTCGGAGGGTGGAGATGGAGCCCGGGACTCCTGAGGAGGCAGAGCAGTATGCCCGTGGTTTTCTGATGTTCCTTTTCGGGACCACTCTGTTTGCCAACAGAGGGAACATTGTTGGGCTGTACTTATTGAGCGCCTTGGTGGACCTATCACAGGTCAGACGATATGATTGGGGTGGCGCTGGCCTGGCTACCCTTTACTGCTATATGAGCGCAACCTCTCGCGGTCGGGGAGACTTACTTGGTGGCTACTGGAGAGCTTGGGAGGTATTTTCTGCCGTTTTGATTTGCCTTTCTGCTTCTCATTACTTGTACATTGCACACACAGCGCACTTTGCACTCTGTATTCTGCCCTTAGCATTTTGTATTTACATTTTGCACTATCTTCCACAGTTATGGGTCTACGTGTATTTCCCGATATTGGCCCCAGAGTTTGTGGTGGCGGGGCCCCTTGTGACCCCATATTCACTAGTATTCGAGGGTCAACATCGGCCCAGACCTCGAGAGTCTCTCCTTTATCTACGGCAGTATTTTGACACTATGCGGCCGACGGAGGTATTTCAGAACTCTCAGTCTTTCCTGTTTTCATCTTTGATCTGTCTTGTACATTGCCGATTTCTGATTGGTTTATGCATTGGTTATCTGCAGATTACATGGCAGCCCTGGGTGCCCTTAGGTGAAGGTCCCCGATTCCAATTTGCCGGAGGGTCGGGCGCTTCCCAGTACAGGATTTTATTTGAGGGACCAGTTGGTAGAGCATGGTTCCTGGGGAAACGCTTCTTGCGTCAGGTATGGGACTACACTTCTCAGGACCCTCCTTCAGCACCCCCAGTCAATATGCGGATTGCCGATAGGCTCTCTGCTCGGGATGTCACTGGTGCTATGCTGGGCACTGATGCTCTGCTATATCTTGAGGAGGGGGATTATGCCACTTATCGTCACATATATCTGATGCCTCCTTTGACTGGAGTGCGTACTCCGACGATGAGGCCTGCTGGCATGCCTTCTTCGAGTCCGGCCCCGGCTACAGACGCCCCTTCCACCAGCAGGGCCGGTACATCTAGAGGTGGGGGTAGACTGGTTCTCCCGATTCCTCCGACTTATCATCATCCTAGATGGCCGGACATGCCGACTGAGTTGATGGGGTGGCAGTATGGGACTACTTCTCCGATTCCGATCCCGATAGAGCCTCCGATGCCTGGCCACCGATATGTCAGAGACCCTGACTCACCTCCGGTATGTTTCAAAGCTTTGATTCATTATTCAGATACTTGGACGTTCATTTCTTTACTGATACCTTTACCTTGGCATCTGCAGCCCCCTGTTGAGTACATGGATCAGGTGCTTGAGATGGTAGCCTCACTTGAGGGGATGGTCCTGCGTAGAGAGGCGCAGTTGTCCATCATGGGCTTTCAGGTACCCTTTAGTTTTTCTAGCATTTATCATACTCCTGATGATATGCTGATTTTGATCATTCCACTATACTGATAGGCTGTTTGTGTAGAGCACATCTGACACACACCACATTTGTGCACTGTACTCGCATACATCCACTCTGTGTAGTTTGCTTGTATCTATATCTGATATACATTCTTGAGCTGATGTATTCTTTATTTTCAGATGCCCCCGGTATATGCTCAGCCACAGGGCGGGCCACCTGGGCCTTCTTGGGGAGGTAGGCCATCTGGGCCTTTTCGAGGAGCCAGGCCATCCAGGCCTTCTCGAGGGACTGGGCCATCCAGGCCATTTTGAGGAGCTGAGCCATCCCGGCCTTTTCAAGGAGCTCGGGGAGGGGGGTCGTCTCGTAGACGCCGGACACGCATCATAGAGGAGGAGCCAGATGAGGAGGAGAAGGAGTTTGCAGATTGTCAGTCAGAGACATCTGCTGACAGAGAGGAGGGCTCTGATCCCAACTCGGGGAGTGGAGGCGAGGCTGAGGGGGATCGCGAGGATAGTAGCTTCGACTTGGATGATGGTGGTGGTGCAGAGGCTGTTTCGCAGAAGATGATGAAGAGGGCCTCTTATTCCCGCTCCCGAGAGCATTGACGCCGCAGTCCCCTGTTTTATTTACCTTTTTGCTAGTAGTTGTAGCACATTGTATACTGTTAGGCAGTTTTATTTTCTGCAAAACTTGTACCTCTGTTTGCAAAATGTTGTAATGATGGAATGAAACAGCTTTTGAAAAAGTGTTGTATTTTATGCTCTTAGCATCATATCGCATCATTTTGCACGAAAATGAGATGGAAATGTGCACTGTGTATTTACCAGGTCAGGTAGTGAACCGACACAACAATTTAAACAACTTAACTCACTAAGGAAAGACAAGATCTTAGCAAGTTTACAACTCGATAAGCAAAACAGAACAAAATAAGAGTAAAGAGTAACAACTCAAATACACAAAACTTTGACAACTTGATAATCAAAATAGCTCGACTGACACAACGACAACTCGATAAGCAAAACAACAACTCGATAAGCAAGACTAAACAACAACTCAATAAACAAAGTGTATTTCGGACGATCTGGGCGACGGAACGCATCCGAAACTGAGGGAAATTGAGGCCTTCAACACACCCAGTGCATGGAAATGCTTGGAACTTCCTTCCGGAGGGTAAAACAGGATAAATGGCACACATTGGAGCATGGCCGGCCACCTTTGGGAGTCGGCCGGCCAGTTATTTACAACTGAGGGGAGAAAGGTAGCCGGCCCGCTAGAAAAGGTGGCCGGTCGGCCACTTAGCTCCGCAACCACCAAGTTTTTGACACGTGTCCCTGAATAGTGTCTTATCCTCTTTAAAAGCCTCAAACCCGTGGTTGATTCATTTCAACTTAGTCTTTCACCAAAATGGAGGCCTTCCTTGCCGAAAATCTCACAGTCTGGATGTCTTCTTTAGATGGCTCGGAAAAATTGAATTTCCGGGGTTTCGGCTTGAATGCACTATTTACGCTGAGCCGCACTCCGCTACACTTCCCCTTCCTTTGTGCCGCGGCGAGGTTTTGGAACCCAGTGACGCACGTTTTCAGCTTCGGCGGGCAAGAGGTATGTCCAACTTTCGAAGATTTTCAAATTCTGATGGAATCTGAACGCTGTGAAGAAATTTTGCCTCAATTTCGCTTTGGCCATGCCCAAGCTTTAGGGGAAATGTGTGGACTCACCATGCACGATGCTCGGTCTCTGATCTGCAACGGAGAGCTGGATATTCTCGCTTGATCCATCGCTTTTCTGACGTTGGTGACCGCGGCAATCATTATTGGCAAAGTTTTCGGCAACACGCCCTTTGCTTGTGTATGCTATCTCACTTCTTGCTCGCTCCGGGCTTTGGTGGATCTAGCATTCGTCTGATTGAAGTTGCTCAAGGCTTGAAAGAAGGAAAGAGCTGTATCGTCATGACATTGGCCGAAACGCTGATGGGCTTGGATGCTTTCTATCGCCGGGAGACGACCAGATTTGCAGGGAGTCCACTACTGTTGCAGGTAATGTTTCCCACCCAATCTCACATATATATTGCTCACATCACTCGGCCCTCGGGCTCGGTTTTTCTCACAAAACCCTTTTCTCGCTTTTCACTCGTCGTACATCTCTCTATTCTTTATTCTCTCATTTTCCAATCTCTCCCCAGGTATGGTTGATGGATAAATTGCGGGTTGTGGACTCTTGCCCTGCCTACTCAGCTCGCGGCTACTTCTTTCGCCAACGCTTAGTCGATGCCCCTGACGAGGAGTGGTGGTTCAACTGGATGTGCAACCTGTCTGCAAATCGCATTGCTTGGCGTTGTCCTTGGCTCAATCTCCCGGCGATGAGCTATAGCATGTCCCGGCTGGTTGGGATCCAGTTGATTGGTCTGACCCACTGCGTGTTTTACTTCCCGTTTCGGTTCCAGCGCTAGTTTGGCCATGATCAGACTTGCCCACCAGAGGAGATAGAGTACCCGGCTGCATTCCCGGTCTGAGGCGCTCAGCTTGCCCGTTATGCCATGGCATGGAGGACTAGAGAGCTCCTGGCCCTCGCTTCCACTTTTAGTTGTGCTTTGTCTGATGAGTGCTGAGACTGGCTCAATGAGGAGGCACAGACTGGGCCCAGCTTGGCATCAGAGGCTTCGACTAGCTCCGGGAGGGGGCGCAGGGACACCTGACTCATCCGTGCCCCAGATTTATTGTTTTACTAGTACTTTCAAGTTTTCTTCATGGATGTAATAAAAAAAGCAACTTCAATTTGTATGTAAGAGCAGGAGAACTCTGTTTTGAAATCAATGAAATTGAAGGTTGTGGGTACTGAAAATTTTCCGCTTTGGTCCAAAAATGGTGTTAGTTGTAAAAAGATTAATTTGAACAAAGTCAACTTTTATTAAAACTTTTCAAAACTATTTTTGATATGGATTAGAACTGGACACGCCTGAGATCTGTCACTGAGATGCACAACCTCGGATTCCAACAACTGGAAAGTTGCCCCTAGTCTGCATAGCACCGCGGCACTGCACAGCAACGGAAAGTTGCCCCTAGTCTGAAAAGCACTGCACTGGAGATCACGATGAATGCTGATGGAGAAGGATGACTAAGATGACCAAGATGGACAAAGTTGATCGGGGAAAATGTTTATGGCTGAACTTCAGGATGAAGTTGCCTACGTATCCCAAAGATGAGAATCAAGCCTTACGTAGTTCAGGCTTAGGTTCGCTTGGGTATTTTCACTCTCCTTTTGCGCTCTAACTTTTGCCAAGGCTGCTCTTTGTGGGTTTTCAACCTTGCGAGCTCAGCTTTTATAATTTCAAATTTTTTGTGCTCTGAGTTTTGCCTAGGTCGCCCTTTCGGGTTTTCGGTCTAGCGAGCCTTTCAAGGGTAATATTTCTTCAACTTGTCCATGTTGATCGGCTGTGAAAATTCTAAGCCATCCAGATCCATTAGAACCACAGCTCCACCTGACCAGATAGACTTAATGATGTAGGGACCAGTCCAATTGGGTCTGAACTTGCCCCTAGGGTCGTGGATGGGAACTCGGTTGTCCTTAAGTACCAAATCTCCTTCCTTTAAATTCCTGGACTTAACCTTCTTATTGAAAGCCCGGGCAATTCTGCGTTGATAGCCTTGAATGTGGTACAGTGCTTTCAGTCTTCTCTCATCAAAGAGCGTGAGTTCCTCAAATCTGCTCTGCTGCCAATCTCCCTCGGCTATTTGACACTCAGCCAATACTCACAATGACGGAACCTCAATCTCAATAGGTAGAACGACCTCCATCCCATAAACCAATGAATACGGAGTCGCTCCAGTAGAAGTTCTGATTGAAGTCCGGTAGCCCCACAGAGCAAACGGCAGCTTATCTGGCCAGTCTCGGTAGGTTTCCACCATCTTCTGCAATATATGCTTGATATTCTTGTTGGCAGCCTCAATCGCTCCATTGGTCTGCGGCCGGTATGTGGATGACTTATGAAAAGCCACGTTGTATTTTTCCAACAAGTCTATCACTTCCTTCTTGAAGTGGGAACCATTGTCTGAAATTATCTCGTTTGGGACCCCGTAGCGACAGATGATGTTGTTTCTGATAAATTTCGCAACATGTGAAGCCTTCAACACCGCATAAGATTGGGCCTCGACCCACTTCGTGAAATAATCTATCGCAACCAGGATGAACTCATGCCCATTTGACCCCTTTGGAGTGACGGCCCCGATCACATCAATTCCCCAAACTGAAAATGGCCACGGCGAAGTCATGTTGTACAGTTTTGTCGGCGGGATGTTCATGCGATTTGCATGGATCTGACATTTGTGGCATCGCCGAACGAAACCGATACAATCCTCCTCCATGGTGGACCAGTAGTACCCCTGTTTGAGGATCTTCCGTGCCAGCATTACCCCATTCATATGTGCTCCACATTCTCCCCCGTGGATGGCTTCCATCAGACGCTTTGACTCTTCGGCATCAACACACAGCTTATGCATCCCCAGATGACGTCTTCTATACATCTTACCCCTACAGATGATGAACTGAACGGCCAGTCTTCTTATTGCCCTTTTGTCTTTGGCATTTACCCCTGGCGGGTATGTTTCCTTCTCTAAGAAATTCCAAATGTCGTAATACCAGGGGTTTTTGTCCTGAACCTCATCTATAGCAGCAATCGACTCGTAGGCTGGTGCAAACTTCTGGTCAATGATGGCTGGACGCATCCGGACTCCACATGGGATGTCTATCATGGAAGATAGAGTTGCTAAAGAATCTGCGAACCTGTTGTTCTCTCTTAGTAGATGAGTAAAACTTAGCTTTTCGAACCGAGGAATTAGCAAATCCAAGGTTTGGTGATACATCATCTTTTTCTCTTTTACTTTCCAATCTCCTTTCGCTTGAGACACAACAAGGTTCGAGTCCCCGATGACGTCAAACTGTCTTGCCCCTAGTTCCAGGGCTGCTTCCAAACCGGCAATGCATGCTTCATATTCAGCTTCATTGTTCGAGACTTTGAATCGGAGCTTGAAGGCTAGGGGGATACGGGAATCGTCGGGTGCTATCAGCAACACCCCTATCCCATACCCATACTGATTTGACGCTCCGTCAAAGTACATCGTCCAAGTTTCATCGTCGATGTGCAAAATGGCTTCATCTGGGAATAAGTACTCGACTGCTTCACCTCCTTCCACTGGATGGTCGGCTAAGAATTCTGCCACTGCCCTTCCTTTGACCGACTTGCGTGTTACATATTTCAAATCAAATTCGAAGAGCAACAACAACCAACGAGCTAGCCTACCCGTAAGTGCTGGTTTCTTGAAAAGATATTTAATGGGATCGAGTCGTGAAACCAGCATTACGGAGTGAGCTAGCAGGTAGTGTCGCAGCTTCCTGGTAGCCCATACCAAAGCTAAGCAAGCCTTTTCTAGTGGCGTGTAGCGAGTTTCATACTCTAGCATCTTTTTGCTCAGATAGTAGATGGCTCTCTCCACTTTGTCTTCAGATTCTTATGCGAGCATGCAGCCCATGGTGGTCTCAGTCACTGAAAGGTACAATATCAACGGTTTCCTCGGTTCTGGTGGTGATAAAACAGGTGGGTTCTGTAGATATTCTTTGATCTGTTCAAACGCAGCTTGACATCGGCCGTCCCGTTGGAACTTCTTGCCTTTCTTCAGGAGACCAAAAAGTGGTTCACAAGTCAAGGTTAATTTTGAGATAAACCGTCTTATGAATTGCACTTTACCCAGAAAGTCTCGCACCTCTTTTTCAGTCCTTGGTGGTGGCATTTCTAAGATGGCCTTGATTTTGGAAGGGTCGACTTCGATGCCTCTTTGTGTAATCAGAAACCCCAGCATTTTTCCCGCTGTAACACCAAATGTACACTTTTGAGGGTTCAGCCGCAACCGGAATTCCCTGATCCTTCGAAAAAACTTATGCAAGGCAGTGTAGTGGCCCTCTCTTTCCTTGGACTTGACAATCATGTCGTCCACGTACACCTCAACCTCCTTGTGGATCATATCATGTAATATTGTGGTCGCGGCCCGTTGATAAGCAACTCCAGCAT
The DNA here is from genome assembly GCA_036172215.1 of Camellia granthamiana. NCBI lineage: Eukaryota > Viridiplantae > Streptophyta > Magnoliopsida > Ericales > Theaceae > Camellia > Camellia granthamiana. The sequence goes on from CM069904.1 coordinate 16,090,982, forward strand.
TCTTCAGCCCAAACGGCATTACTCTATAGCAGTATGTCCCCCACGGGGTGGTGAATGCAGTCTTTTCTCTGTCTTCTGGTGCCATTACTATCTGGTTGTAACCTGAGAAGCCATCCATAAATGAAAGTAATGCGTGCCCTGCTGTGAAATCCACCAACTCATCAATATGCGGTAAGGGAAAGTCGTCCTTCAGACTAGCTCTGTTCAAATCCCTGAAGTCCACGCATACTCGGATCCTTCCATCCTTCTTCGGCACTGGAACAATGTTGGCCAACCAAGTCCGATATTCAGATACCAGCAGGAAGCCTGCGTCGATTTGCTTGGTGACCTCTTCCTTAATTTTGAGAGCCCAGTCTGGGCGGATCCTCCTGAGTTTCTGCTTGACAGGTCGGGCCTCGGGGTCAAGGGGGATCCGATGCTGTACAATCTCAGGATCGATTCCAGGCATGTCTTCGTAGGACCACGCGAAAACATCTTTGAAATCTTTTAATAAAGCGACTAAGCACTCGCGTTCCTCTGAAGACAACGTGGACCCGATCTGGACTAGCCGCGGGTCCTCCTCAGTACCCACATTCACGGTAGTGATTTCATCCATTAGGGGTTTGACAAATCTCTCCTGCTCTTGCTCAATTAAACGTTGCAAAACCGGAGGAATTTCTTCCTCGTCGTTTTCATCAAAATTTTGAAAGTCTGAGTTTATACAATAAATCAAGGGCACAGAAAAGTACTCAGAAACCACAGCTATTTGATTCTCATTAAGTTCATCCAAATCGTCCGAATTCTCGGTTACAACAGACTCAAATGAGAAAGAAAAAGACGACCTGGACAAGACTGTGGTATCCGAGTTATTATCCCCAGGATTACCAGACTCAGACTCAGTCGAGCTGGAACTTGATTCCGACTCACAAGACTCGGTGGAATCAGATTCTGGCTCACTACCTGACCCGGTACTGCTGGACAAAAATCCCTCATCGTATTACCAAGTGAGAGAGGGTGCGATAGATGCATCCAAGATAGATGCTGGTCGGCTCGCAGCCGTTTCATCCCCAATCATGGAAACCGCGAAGTTATCCCCCAAGCACTTATGGTCGATCGGAGAATCAGAGAGTAGACATGCCAGCGCTACCCCCGTTTCAAATTCTTTGCCCTCAGGATCCACTGCCTTACACTGCTCAACCTCAGCTGATGGGTCTGTCTGCTCTGTGGCAACATCATCCCCAGATAGTTGCAGGTCGAAGAAGATCTCGAAACCTGGCACGCGCTTCTTCTCCGCGTTCAGCCATGGCTTTGGGAAACCGCAAAACGGAAAGTCCTCCCCCTCCCGGACGAAGCGTCCGTTCAGGGTACCCTGAATGGGCCTATGCATCAAGTCAAATGGCTTCCCAGCCTGCTTTGCTCTGGCTCTTCCAGCCATTTCCTTTCCCTTCCTCACCCAGTCCTCTTTGGTGGGCAGGTAACCCAATCCAAAGGTATGAGGGTTGTGTGGCACTTCGGCCAATGCTGAGACGCCCTTCCGGCCGCTTCTTCCTAATCCCATCCCGGGGATGTGTTGTAGCTTATTCATGAGGTAGACAGACTGAGCACTGACGTAGACTCCCTCATTCACAGCCATGATATTCTGCACCACCCGAGCCTCAGCCAGAGTGAACCCTGATAAGAACACATCCTCCGTGCCATGCTCGATCTCCAAGACTGGTGTGGACACTTCTGGCGGCGGATAGATAGACGAATTCCCGAAGACAATAGCCACCCCCTTCCCGTGAGGGTACTTCAACATCTGATGTAAAGTGGAAGAGACTGCCTTCACTTGGTGCAACCACGGCCGCCCCAAGAGTAGATTGAAGGTTGCGGGAACGTCCAAGACATGGAATTCAATGTTGTGTTGTCCTGGACCAACCTGGGTCTGAATTTTGACAGTCCCCATCACCTCTCTGCTAGTATTATCATAGGCTCTGATCACTTGAGTAGTCGGTATGAAGTCCACGGGCTTCAACCCAATTGCATACGCTGTTCTAGCCGGACAGACGTTGATGGCGGACCCGGTATCGACAAGTGCCACTGGTATCCACTTGTCTCTACATTCCACAGAAATGTAGAGGTGTTTGTTATGATTTGCGCCCTCAGGCGGCAGTTCTTTGTCTGAAAAGGATAATGCCGGGGAACCTCCTCCCGGAAAGACCAGTCCAACCAGCTGCTCTGGTGTGGTATCTATAGAGAGTTTGGCCTTGTTCATAGCAGATAGGATAGCCTGTCTGTGCACTCATGAAGCCATGAGCAGTCCCCAGATGGAAATATCTGCTTGTATTTTCTTTAACTGTTTGAGCACAGCCTCCTCTTCAAGTTGTTTCTCTTTCTGCTTCTCAGCTTCCTTGTCCTTCCCAGATGCCTCTGGCTGGTCTAGGTGTGGGGGCTTGAAATACCGCCCACTTCTTGTCATGTGATCAACCTCATCGAGATACCAGGTGTCATCTAGTTGATTGCTTCCCCAATCCTCGTCTGTGTGGGCAAGACATAAGTCATCGTCTTCCCACCACATTCCGTCGGCAGCCGACAGACACCTGTCCGGCTTCGGTATGATCGTACTCGCAGCACCTTCAGTTTTCATGCCTGCAGTATTTCCTGTTCCCGTGCACACAGCACTCTCGACCCCCACATGGGCCTTAGCTTTTCTGATTCTCTCGGAATCCTCAAATCTTTGTTGTTCCAACTACGTCAGTACAGCCGGTTGGTCAGTATTCCCTGCATTTACAATCCCTGAATTCTGAGCGAAATTCTTAGTGCCGGCGCTCTCCGACAGTGTATTCTGACTCTCGGCCCTTCCGGCCACCACTGATGCTCTCGCCCCTGCCGGGCCCTGTTCTGGTTGATATTCTACGACGTCTGGTTGATCATCTAACCATCCAGTAACTTCTGCCGACTCCTCATATTCGAACCAGTTGATTGCTGCATTCCCTAATTCTTGGTCACTGAAGAATTGGAGGTTGGCAAGGTCCTCTCCTACAGCTGTTAGATCATCTGTTCCCCACTCAAATCTGTCCCCCTGAATCACACATATTTCTGCTTTTTCTGGCAGCCCTACACTCAGTTCAGACTGGCCCACTGACTGGATGTATTCACTTGGATCATAGGCCTCTTCAGTAAGATTCCCAAACTGTTCAATCCCAGACTCAACAACCCCGCTTTCCTCTGAGATCTGCCCTGTCTTATCTTCAGTGGTCACCACCTTTGACTCAGATTGGGTTGTGGAGATGTCCATCATGCACAAGTCAGTGCAGACAGGAAGGATCACCTCCGGCTTAGGTAGTTGGAATGGGGTGATATAGATACTAGGATCGTAAGCCACGACCCCAGTTTGGATGAAGTTGATTCTGTTGGGAGGAGGGGCTTGGTTATGTGGTGGGAGGGGATTTGTTGTGACGTTGGGTTTTTCAGGTGGCGCGATCACTTGTTTGTCAATAAGATCCTGGATCTCATGACGCAATCTAAAACAACGGTCGGTGTCATGACCGTGCTGTTGGTGATACGCGCAGTATTTTGCCGGGTCATGAGAGGGAGGGAGTGGATTTGGTAGTGGCCTCGGCTCTAGGGGCGTCAAATGCTTCTTCCTGATTAATACCCCCAGAGCCTTGGACAGGGGCATATAGAGGGGTGTAAAGGTTCTTTGGCCTCTGGGCCGATATTTGGCAGTTTGGGTGCTGCTTCCAGATGCGCCAGAGAAAGGCGTGGCTGCCGCGGGCCTTGGATGGGGAGGGGGAATGGTGGTGACCATACTGACCTCCGAAGCTCTTGTGTTTGCAGCGCCACTCGGGCCTGCGTTGTTGTTGCGGTTAAATGTCCTCCGGGGTTGCTTCCGGTCCTGGTCAATCAGACCTTGCTTCTTTGCATCCTCGATCTGTACCCCCATCTCATGTAGATCTGAAAAGGTGGGAAAGGGGAATACAATCATCTTCTGCATCAGTTTTGGTTGGAGATTGCGCACAATCATTCTGATCTGGTCTTTGTCGGTGGGCCTTAAAGTCATCATCGATGCCTTTGCCCTCCACCGGGTCACAAAATCTGAGAAGCTCTCTTTGGGCTCCTGCCTTGTCGTTTCGAGATCACGGGTCGTAATCTCGATCTGGGTATTGTACGAGTATTGTGCAACAAAGGCTTCAGCCATTTCATCCCAACTTCTTTTGACCTCATCTTCCAACTTCGCGTACCAAATGGCGGCTACACCTGACAAGGTTCGACCGAATAGTGAAAGTTTTTGTGGTCTGGTTAGGCCCATTGGCCGCAGTATATCTGAAAATAGCCGGAGGTGGACCATGGGGTCTCCGGATCCATCAAAGCGATTGATCTGGGGCATTTTGAATCTGTCTGGCAATGTCACGGCCACATCGGTATATCCGTCCTCGATATCCGGAATAGCCTTCACCCCCTGGGATTTCTTGAAAAGTTTCACAAGCTTGCTCAATTTCAGAGCTGTATGGTCTATCTCGAACTCGAAGGAAGAGTCCGGGTGGTTGGGTGTATGGGTCTTGGACAGTTGAGGCGGAAGCGGGGGCGGAGCCGGCCCCGTTGGAAGGCCCGTGTCCTCCTGAATATTTGGTAGGGTGTTTTGGGGATTTGGCAGGGTATTTTGGGCGGTCGGTGCCTGCTCGGGTAGTGGGACCCCTGGTGGAGGAGGGACTGAGTGTGAGGCTGACGCTGCATTCTGCTGTTGCAGCCTAGTAATGAGCTCGGCCTACTAGGCCATGACTGTGGCCTGTTGCTTAGAAAATTCCGCTTGGCGGATGGCATCCTCCTGCATCTGTCTCATGCTCTCTTGCATTTGATGCATCATTTCCTCTATCCCGGCCATATTCTGTTGGTCCAGCTGACTGACCGGTAAGTGTATCTCTATGGTGGAAACAGAAACCTCAACCTGACTGTTCACTGCTAGGGTAGACCATTGCTCTGGTAACCTCTGCTCAGACACACTGCGCCTCCTTGGCTTTCTTCTAACAACTGGGGGTAGAGAATGGAACACTGGCTGTCCGTCAACCAGATCCTCAGATCGATTGAGCCGACGACCTCTTGTCCAAAGTGCTTGGGGAATATCTACTGGTTCGGAAGCAATTGTGCTAAAAACTGTCCTAGCAAAAAGATAAATAAAGCAATAAGGAAATAAACAACCAGATAAACGGACAGCATAACAGCTTAAATTAAATACACAACACACGGCTGTGTATAATGACACACGGTCGATAAGCTGAAAAATGCATTGTCCTCAAACACTGATCAACATCCCTGAATCACTGTCCCTGAAAATTGAATCTGATACCCGCAAATAACTGATTCTCAAACACTGACTGATGCCCGCAGGCCTGATGCCCAAACTCATAAACTGATACATGCATTCCTATAGAGACGCACTCTAAAAGCACATAGCAGATAAGTGAGAGCCAAAACACCCCTATGTTGGGGTAGGGTTTCCATGTCCTATTGTGTCAGGAGCTAGGGTTTCACTACGCACGCAGCGGTTTCAAACAACCTAATCGGGTAAGCAACCTGTCCTAGTTTGGAATGGTCACTATGGATCCGAATATGCACTAGGTCGAATGGTCAAAAAGGGTGCCCCGGTAAAACCGGGGTTTGTGTTCCCATACTGGCAGAGCCCACAACCGGTCAGCCTTATGGTCATACCTTGACAAGACAAGCCTCCAGCAAACCGTTCAGGAATAGCAGATGGCAAACACGGTGTCCTAGGCGCACCAATGCAAATGCAATGCAAAGAAACACACAAGTGTAGACAAAACAAGATATCATGAGTTCGAGTCAAGTTCTCCAAACTCCCCAACAGAGTCGCCAGAAACTGTAGACAGGTCCGCGTGGGACCTCGCTACAGCTCGGACTTGATTTTGTTGTCACGGTTCTTAATCTTGAACCAAAGAGTCTAAATCCGGCAAATCGTTTTGAGAAAACAGATTTTTGAAAGAGAAGTGCCAAACATGGACTGCTTTGCCAGATACAGAGTCACCACCTAAATATTTTATTTTTGAGAAATTTAGGAAACCCTGACTCGTTTGCCTAAGGCCACGTGTCCATCATCACCAAAGTTGCCTTGGCTCGGGAACTTGGGTACGATTGGGGAAGGTCACTTCGTGAGCACCCCCGCTCGCCCGATCAAAGATCGGCCTCTACTAACCATGATATCTATTTTTGAAAACATTGTGTGTTCTTATTCCGGTTATTAGCCTAGGTTACTATGTGATGTGCACAACATACAAGTATAGACTGAGTCATCTGAATTGGAACAAAACACTTCATGTTTGTTTGTGAAAATGGTTTGCTACTCGCAAGTAGGCTTAAAATGCGGATTTTGCCACCCTCGGGTGGGCTTAGAAAACATGATTTTGCCACTGTCTAGTGGGCTTAAAACAAACATTTGATGAATTGTTCCAATCCAAATAACCCAACCTCCACCCACAGGCATCCAAGCAGGTATATCACATAAGCAGTTAGCCTCATGGTAAGCATGCTATCATGGCAGTCACTCACACACATGCAAGGATGCTAAAGCATAAAAACTCACCGAGTACTCCAAGCCAAAACAGAAACTGATTAGAAATCCAAGCATGATCCTAAGTATACAGAAATGCCTAATGCAACACATGCAAAAATGTAACTATAGCAGGCTCGGCTATCCTAAACATGGCATATGAGATGCAACAGCTAACATGTATTCAACTTGGAATTGAAATACAAATGCAGTTAGTATGATGCTCCGAGCCCGGTGCATGCAAGACAGATGAATGAATGCAAACATGCTATCATACTGTATGCTAATTGAAACATGCCCTAATCTAACCATCATAAGCTGGTAAATAAAAGGGAGAGAAAGACGTGGGGTTGGAAGACATACATCACACGCACGCACACTTATTACAATTATGCCCTCGCACGGAGGGTCCGAATAAATAATATACAGTCCCAAATGAATAAATAATACAATCCCGAATAAATACAAAAATCCTAATTAATTAACAAATTAACTAAGAAAGCTATAAATTGGCATGCAAGCCAGGGACTGCCTTAACTCTGCTCGGGATGATGGATGATGCATGTTCGGGTTGCTTTGTGTGGAGAATCCCTCGCAATGCCCCGGTTTTCCTCTGTTTACAATTATTCTTGGAATGCGCGCCAGACTCCGGAAGGCTGCTGATTCTTGATTTATTGCAACAGAGAGCAACAAAGGGGCATGGCAAAGTATTTTCACAAATGTATGCATGCCTCGATCCTCGTGCCACCAATCACGCATCTCGATGCATGATGGCCGATGAGTCGAATTGCACAACTCAATATGGAATGAATGCACATGAAAATACAACTAAGACCTAACTCCATCATGGACAATCCGGAGTGTCGGTGACTGGGGAATTGAGACACGTTCCGTCACTCGGAGTACGAAACGTACCTCGTTTCCGGTGCCCGGGCTAACTCCTATCTCGAACACAATGCAATATGCATGGCATGCATGAAATGCAACTAAGATACAACCTAACATGCACAATGCTATGAAATGGCATACACGATGCACGAGGTAACATGGCATACACAATGCACTAACATCCAACCTAGCATACGCAATGCTATGGAATGAAATGGCATACACAATGCATGATGGACTTACACCAACACAAGTGGACCTCAGCCACACTCACATAGGAGGCTAAAAGATGAAAATGAGACAACTCGGGACGCGTGCACGCGTGCACGCAAATTGAGGACCGACGCTAAGGCACGAATGCTACTCTACCAAAGCATGGCAAAGCATGGAATATGACATACTAGCATGCAAATTTCAGTGCTAAAATATGATGCAAAACAGCCCCGAAACATGGCAAAATGACACCCGATGCATGGAACGAGTCCCGAAACATGAAATTTGGCTCATGAAATGACCTATAGCTATGCAATACGTGCATTATTTGAACATGAGACCTAAATACAGGATCAAGGAAATCCCAAAATAAGCACATTTATAGTTTTAAGCAAGGCCAAACAGTGAGCACAAATATGCCTAAATTAGCATGCAAAAATGGGCAAATGGAGGGGTAATTAAGCAAGTGGAAGCTGCTGACTTCAAACACAAGAGGGCCCTTCAACAATGTTGAAGAGGTGCCCAAAATATGGCATTTTACAGTTTATGGCCAGACCCAAAACAGTGTACAAGTAGGCCTAAAATGCTATGCAAAATAAGGCCAACAAGAGGTTTAAACACAAAGTATACAAAGGGTGCCTCAAACAGCCAAAGACCCTTAATGAAACATGAATAGAGGGTCAAAATAAGGCCATTTTCAGTTCGGACCAGAGCCCAAAAACAGAAGCATAAGGGGCTAATAAATCATGCAAAAATGGGGCCTAGAGAGGGGTAGAGAGACAAGTGATATATGGAGGCCCCAAACAGTGATGAGCCCTTCAACAATGTTGAACAAGGGCTCAAAATAAGCAACTTCACAGTTTATTACATGCCTCAAAACAGATTACACATAGGCCAAAAAATAACATGCAAGAAAATGGCATAAGAAGGGGCAATGAAGCAGGTGAAAAATGGGGGCCTCAAACAGGGAAATACCCTTAAACAAACATGAAGTAGAGCTCAAAAAAATGCTATATTCAGTTATGGTTGGAGCTCAAATATGCAAGCACAAAGAGTTAAGATATTGAACAAGATAAGGCCAAAAAAGAGGGGGGATGAACTTACCCTTGTAGCCTAGTCTTTGACAGCTCCTTGGCACAAGAAATGGTGCTTCCCAAGCTCTAGAAAGCTGCTCCAAATGGCTGGAATGGAGGTGGTGGTGTGGTGCTAGGTGGTGGTGTAGAAAGGGTGTAGGACTTGGAGGTTTTGGAGGGTTGAAGTGAGGGAGAGAGGGAGATGCAATATAGGAGCTCAAAGGGGATTTTTCTAACCCAAAAACCAGAGCTGGAGGCTGGTTTTTATAGACAAATGAGGGGGGAGAAAGAGGGGGAAAAAAGGGGGGAAAAACATTCAAGTTTCCCCCCAAAATTTTGGGCCCCCGGATACAAAATCTGGTGGGAAAACAGAGGCATATTTGCAATGTACTCACCCTAAGGAGCAAGGCCGGCCAAGTTTTGAAGCTACAGGTGGCCGACCGGCCCCCCCATGGCCGGCCGGCCAGGGGTCAAAAAGGCCAAGTGAAATTACTAGCCGACCACCACAAATTGGCGGCCTCCCAGGTGTTCTCAACACAACCCTGTGGTCAAAAATTGGCAACAGTGAACCAGAAGAGAGAATAGGCCACTTTTAGGAGGGGTTCAAAAGGGTCAATCACAATTACTAGCCGACCATATGATATTGGTGGCCTCCCATGTGTGTACAACACAAATATGTGGTTTGGAGTTGGAAAAAATGAGCTTAGGGTGGTCAACATTGGCTTTTAAGTGAGGAAAAATGGGCGACGGAGGGCGATGAGGAAATATAACTGGTTGCTGGAACAATCACTGGCCTTCCACCCTTCTATGACCTTCTTGGTGATGAAACAGAGGTCCCTGCAAAAAATGAACACAAACCGATGCAAAATGAAGGTTCGGGGGCCGAAACGCGCAGTCCGAGGCCCCGAAAACTGACCGTTGGGCACCGGGAGTGGTGTTCGACCACGAAGTTGATCTCTCGGACCACAGTGTCCCTCAAAAGGGAGTAAATAAGATATGTGCCAAAAACCGGAGCAAATAGAGGTGGTTAAGCGGTCCCGAACCGAGGCACACGGCCTGACGGCTCCGAAAACCGAGAACCGCGCTCTGAAATGGAAAAAATGGCTGCGACCACAAAACGTAGCCCACGGCCACTGAGAGATGATCTACGAGACCTCTCCCTCCCCTCAGGAAGAGAAAACAGAGAAAACAGAGCCTGATTCGCAAACCGAGGCAAAGCACAGAAAGAGTCCGGAAGTCCGGAGGCAAGGCCCGCAGCCGAGACTCTGAAACCTCTGGACGAGCACAGTATGCAACATCACCAAGCGCTCAATTGGTGACGTCTGAGTCTTAAGGTCGGTCAAAAATGGGGTATCTACAGGTATTAATGGATAAGCCTTATCCTTTGAAAATATGACTCCTAGTAGGATTCTACGAAGAGGAATTAGAGTCCTACTAGGATTTTATCGTACGAAATACATAAAAGTTCATAGTTAACCCTAAGAGAGGGAATGCACTTTAGTTTGCAGAATTTACAGAGCTTTTTCCATATAGATCTTGATAATTGACTTAAGCATCGAAAGAGTTTTCTAGCACACACCCACCGGGTAACTCATCAGAGTTGTTTTGCAGAAGGAACAACATTGTTTAGAGATTTTCTAACTATGCAAAGTATTTTTCATGCTTGTACAACTATCAAATACACTTGTGACCACTCCTCCCCCTCACTCCTTGCAGCCCCCTATCTCTCTCGCTCACATGTTAACCTTTTTCCAAAAATCTTTAAACCCCATTTCGAATATGATCAATAATTAATAATTGTAAACTTCAAAACATTTTGAAAACATTACCCGCAACCTCGATGCAAGTAAAGATTAATAACTTCACTGACTCACTCTATAAACTCAATTAATTCTTCTAATTAACTCTTGTTGACTCATCAATTCCGGCATAGTCTTAACAACTTGGCTTAGCTCAATAACTAACCTCCATTTAGAGATTAATTATTGAACTAAGCTAAGTAACTCATTTGTACTTGTATCAGATCCATCCTAAGAAAATAAGAAAATACAATATATTATATGTGTGTGTGTGTGTGTGTGTGTGTGTGTGTGTGTGTGTAAGTTTTTGAATAACTTGCTTAACACTTTTGCGAAAGATTGTGGAACAGAAATGGATCTGGAGTGATTGTTAGTTTAATCATAAAGAGATACAGTGATATTTGAAAGATTGGAAGTGTGGTTTGTTGTTGCCATTACAATTCAGGGAGGAGAAAGGGTTGTTGTGGGGAATGAGAGATAGGTTAGGGGTAGATCGATAATACTAGTGTGGGGAGGAGTGTGGAAGAAGATAGTGTATAGCTTTTTTTTTTTTTTGGTAGGTAAGTCATAAATTTTAGGGTTTAATTTATTTTACTCTCTTATGGTTTGGAATAGAAGTACTTTACCCCTTATAGTTCAAATATGGCCAGAAAGTTCAAATGTGATTTTGTACTAAAGTGTCACCATTAGATTTTTCATTCAAACTAACATAAGGTATATCACACATACCATTTTTTAGAGTGGGTTTGGTTTTCTAAAAAAATAAAGTGAAATTAATACAAAAAAAGAATAAGATAATTTTACCCCAATTTTCTCCAAACTTAAAATTAGATTAATATGTTAATTAAAATAAAATATAATTAAGAATTGATCTAAAATATAAAATATAGTTAAGAATTTATTTAAAATGTAATTAAATAAAAATGTAAAATAAATAATATTTAAAAATTGATCTAAAATATGACCAAATTAAAATTAAATTAAAATGTTGAAAAAAATAATAAATAATTAAGAATTTAGAATTAATTGTGATATAAAATATAATTAGATTAAAATTAGATTAAAAAGTAAGGAATTACAATAAATAACTAAATATCTAGGATCAATTGTGATCTAAAATATAATTAAATTAAAATTAGAATAAAAATTTAAGAATTACAATAAATAATTAAAAATTTATAAGTATTGTAATTTAATTGAATTAATGTTAAACATTATAAATTATGTGTATGAGAGAAGAGAGAGAAAAAAATAACAAAAAACTATAGGATTTGAGAGTATTATAATTTTTTCACATTTATAGTTAATAGTGTTAACGGTTGCACTTTGATCCAAAATCATATAGGGGTCACTACAACATATAAGAATTTTAGAGATCAAATGTTTTGGTCTTTAAAAGTGAAAATTTTGTTGCAAAATACATTTAGGGACCAATTTCTATCGTCATGAGGATAGTCGCTAAAAGGTCGTTCGAAAGGTCAAAAACAAGGATTTAGCGACAAAATTTTGAAAATGTCACTAATAAATAGACTTTTAGGGATAAAATAATTTAGTCTCAAAATTTTTTGAGGCAAAAAAATTGGTATAATAATTCATCTCTAATGTCTAATTTTCGTTGCTAAATATATAATAACGACACTTTTCGCAACAAAAATATTTGGTCCCTAAAAAATAATTTTGTCCCTAAATTTTGGTCTCTAAAACCTTATTTTTTTGTAGTGCGTTTTCTAGCTATATTTGAACAATAAGGGAATAAAGTTTTTTTTGCCTCAAACCACAAAGAGGTAAAATGAATTTTACCCTAAGTTTTATAGCAAAAAATTATATATTACAATGAAACTCATTACATGCCTAAAAGGCAACACACCTTGAAAGAGAGGGACAACACTCCTAACTACTAACACACAACAAAATCTACTGAATGGATTTAAATAAGTTTAGATATAGAATACAACACTTGGACAAAATAGATTTTATATAATGTACTGTCCAATCACTCATTTACTCCAATAACACCAGCCAAGGTTTTACAAAGCTAGCCCATGGTTTTGCTAGCATTTAGCACATATACAACAAAACAGTAGTGCAACAACGGCTTGTCGGAGCTCCGGCATTACATCTCCAGCAAAAACTCTGATGAATGAGACACTATCAAAAATCTCTCTGTCACATTTTTTGTTAAAAGTTTTTGTTGGCCTGTCACGTCCCAGCCCCCAAACCAAAACATGGTTCACTTGCTACTAACTTCAATCATTGTCACTCAAGTAGAAAATCTCAATATAGCTTAAGTTAAAGTAGATCTCCAAAAACCTAATACCATCGGAAGGATTTAGTAGCCTATAAATTAAATATGTGAAGTTGCAATAAGCACTACCACCCACTTTTCATCTCATCCAAGCACCACACTGAACTATGATGGTGCCACGCATGACACGCTACTATACATAGTATCAACACCATAAATCAAGATAACATGATGAAGGTAAAGATAGGAATCACTGACGGTCCACTCAACAAACAAGCCTCTAAGAACTATATACCCTACCTCCAGCCATGAAGAGATCCAAAGCTAAGGGATAACAAAAAACAAAACACCCTAAAAGATAGATATAAAATTATGAAGGTAAACACAAAAACAAAATCTCCTAAAAGATATTCAATGACGCTCAAGGAGGAGCAGTGGGTTCTTTAAGGGAGAAGATTGTATGTGAGGGTTCAAGAATATTGTCGGAAAATTCGAAGGTCGCCGGAATCTTCGAATGTCTGCCAAAAAATTCGAATGTCGCCGAAAATTTTGAATCTTCTAAAAATGATGAGAGGCTTAGATTATTTAACGGTCGCTACTAGAAACACAATAGCAAAGAGATGATTGAGATAAAAGATTGGGTGAAGAAGAAGGTAAAGTAGTTAGAAAGAGAATAATGGCAAGGCTCTCCCATGGATCTCTCACTTTCACTCTAAAGGTAGATAATTGAGGAGGGAAATTAGTTATCTTCCAAAAATTGTCTCTCCAAAATCCATCCCTTGTAAAGCTATAAGTGGGTGCTACTTATAGACACCTCATGATGTATGTTGGAGCCCATATGCAAGGCACATGGGTAGGGCTGCAAATAAATAGAGCCGTTCGTGAACAGACTCGAGCTCGGCTCGGTAAGAGCTTCTTCAAACTCGGTTTGTTAATTTTTTTTTGCGTTCGAGCTCGAGCTCGTTAAATTTTTAATAAACAAGCCCAAACATTCTAAAGCTCGGCTCGTTAGCTGGCTCGTTTAATATTTATTATTTATATATTAAATAATATAAAAATATGTATAAAAAATAAGAGAAATATGCTATTTATATATTTAAAAAATATAAATGTAAATACTAGTTAACTATAGATAGTACATTTATATAATAGTGGTAGTAGATATTATTATTTTAGTAAAATATGGACTTTTTTTTAGTATGTTTATATATATTGTATATATAATTGTATAATCAAAGTTTTAATTGTAACTTTAGTCTCACATGCAAGCATGAATTCATAAATTTTTTGGCTCGTTAAGGCTCATGAACAGGCTCGAGCTCGAGTCGAGCCTAAGCCAACTCGGCTCGAGCTCAGTTCGTTAAATTTTTATTCAACTCGAGGTCGTTAAAATCTTAATAAACAAGCCCAAACATACTAAAGCTCGGCTCGGCTCGGCTCATTTGCAACCCTACACATAGGGAATATTTCCTCTAACTACCATGTCCGAGAAGGTGACCTCTCCAAAGATGAGGAAAACCACGAAGAAGAGATCAACCTCTCAGTGAACCTTTCTTCTTGACCACAACCAATGATCCCCAATCATCCCAAAGGGTCAGGGATAGTCTTAGAGGACGCCCTGCCGTAAAAGGGTTAGGGGTAGTTCAAGAGAACGCCCTACCGCAAATATTGCCGAGTCTTAGGGACCCTCTAGATCGTGCCACCTCGACCCATGTATAGGCTAATTTAACCGAAGAGTGAATTTATCTCCACTCACTATCCTCGGGATCGGGTCCTTTGTTCGGACTCCATCATGCCCATGGTTCTGGTGCGTAGATCCCAGAAAGCTCCGAGCCTGCAAGTGTTCTGAGACTCATTAATGAAACAACTTCTAGACAAATCCGTTCGAAGCCAAGTGTTTCGGATCTCTAGGTTGGTGGATCCGAACCCTTTCGAGTCCGAGCTTAAATAGGTCTCTAGGTTCATGGATTCGAACCCTTTCGAGATTAGAGCAATATGGCCCATTCAATGATAATATCTCTGGGCCCACTAATTATATGCTTTTTCACTGGACTCTGATTGGGCTTAATTAATTGGATGGGCTTGAGTTAACCCCTCTTACAAAGATAAGCTTGAAGACATCCCTTTTCTCCTATAGCAAGGGGCCTTGGAAGACCTTTAGAGAGAGAAGCTCTCAACTCTAGAGAGAGAACCTCTTTTGCCAAGTTCTCTCAATTTAGTGTATAGTTCTAGGTTGTAGGTTCAGCATAATGTCTCCACCTATTCCAGGATCCCCAGGATTACCATTCATTACTCCATTAATATTTAGTTTAAAGAGAGGAAAAAGTGGAGATTTTCATGGATAGGAATGATACGTCCAAATTTTGTGGGACGGTTGATGAAGCTATCGAAATGTAATTAAAAATATGAAATTGAAATTGAAGAATTGAAATTAAATTTTTTACAAATATATATACCTATATAGTAAGAGAATGAGAGAGAAACCAAGTAAGCATTTTTTTGTCCCTAAATCATCATGTCTCTCGATACTAAAATATTTATAACTATATTATTCCATGTGAGAATCTCGACATAATTTATTAACTATGAGTACTTTAAAATAAGAGAACAATTTAGAAACAAAAAATCAATATTAGAAAGATGGTGTAATTTAGAAGAGGAAGAGAAAAAATTCAAAATTCAAACACAATTTTATAAAACTTTTCATTAATCTAATATGGAACAATATTAAAAAATTCTTGAGGTTCCGCCTAAACTTAAACCTAAACCCTTGGTTATCAATATCCAAGAGCGAATAGAGCATGGGCTATATCCTTCTTCAACTTTATAAAATTTTATCATTTATTTTTAAAATAATTACTCAATTTTTATATAGTTTTAGGCTTATTGAATAGAGCTGAACAATCAATTAACTGTTTAAATTTGGTTTGAAAACTTTAATGAACTCCAAATGTGTTTAAGATTGATTTAGTTATTAACAAACTGAGTTCAAACAAGTTTTTAACAAGTCAAACACAAGTCGAGCTTGAACTTTTTAGTTCGTTTATCACCCCTAGTGAGAAGATTAATAGTTTTTTTAAAAGGGCAAATTACACTAATAGTCTCTTCATTTTGTCTATTGTATCGTTTTGGTCTTTACACTTTCAATTAACTCAATTTTGACTCTTAATTTTAGATTTTGTGTCAATTTGGTTCAATTAATAATGATACTAGTTTATATATATATATATATATAATTATCACTGGATTGGTTTAAGTTAACTCACTGAGTTGATTAAGTTTGTGATTTTTTCCCTAAAGCATGACATATGTCATTTATGTACATATTTTTCATTACAAGAATACTAAGAGTTGTAATCAATTTGACCAAAATGAGACAAATTCATAAATTTATTATCAAAGTAGAGTCAATTGAAAATACAGAGACTACCGTCAAGTAGGGGTGAGTAGCAGATATACCGATCTGTCCAAACCGACCGATTCGCCGTATTTTGGACGGATGCGTAATGACGAGCGGACAGTTACGGATTGATTTTTTTTAATCCGCCTAGTTTTGGACAGATAGCAGATTTGAGATTCCTTTGGCCGTAACTGAACCGCCAAACCGCGAGCACCCTTAATAAATTTTCAATTTATTTATATATTCAGTTTGTGTTTCAATTGAAAAAAAATTTAAATATTCTGTTGAAAAAGAGTTTTCAACTTGAATATATTTTTTGAATTAAAAAAAATGAATGTATTATTTATCTATATTTTTTGGTTTTTAAATCTAACTCTAAAAATAATAAATAAAAAAGATGATATATGCTGGTTGGTTTTTGTTTTCAAAAACAGATATAGATGTAACAATACAGAGGTATGCAATCTTTACTACTGCTCTGTTCATGATTTTAGTGGTTTAAATTATTTTTATATTTTAAAAACCACAGATTGTAATACTTTATGTAGATGAGGCATGCTGTGATTGTAATATGTGGATGAGGCATGCAGTAATTGTAATATTCTAAAATTTCAAACTTTTTTTCTTTGAATGAGACATGCAGTGATTCTAATACTTTTTTAAGTCATTAACCGTAATACTTACAATTTGAAAAATTTTAAACCGCCAAACTGATTCGCATCCATTGTCCAATCCGCTCAATCCACATCTGCCGGATTGACAGACGGATACAGGTTGATTTTTTCTAATCCACTAATCTGGCAGACAGATAGCGGATTGGAGGTTTCGTGGTCACAACCGACCCGTGTCCACCCCTACCGTCAGTCAAATTTGTTTTTTTGGGGTTGTTTTGTAGTTTATAGTTTGTGTAGGGTTTCTTGTTTAACCCTTTAAGCTTTGCTGTATTTATTTTATTTTGTATGATATTCATTTTTCTTTTGGAAAAAAAATAGTGAAACATCCTCTCCAACTTTGTATAGTATGAGAGATTTAAGATTTTTTTTTATTAACTAAAATTCCTCGATGAAATTTCTCTGTGATTATACTAGAGAAATTTCAGAATTTGTTTGTGAAATCAGATAAATTTCTTTGTGAAAATTAAAATTTCTCTATATCCAGTCATGCTAAATTTCTCTGCGTCAAATTTTCTCTGTAAAAATGTTAAGTGACCTTAACTATTATGAAAATATCATATATCATTTATCTTATAAAATCTTAATATTAGAGATATTAAAAACATTCCCTTTTCTTTTACGCTCCGTTTGTTTGAGTGGAAAATATTTTTTTTAAAAATGTATTATGTATTTTTTGGAGGTTGGTACAATGAAAAATAAAAGTTAACAGAAAATAATTTTTATGGTAAGCAAAAAACTAGTCTATTTGAGCAAAAAATATTTTCCAAATTAAAATCTTAGCAATGTCATGACACTACCACCGCAACTATCACCTCCACTACCAAACAATCACCACCACTGTCACAGCCACCATCACTATCACCATTACCACCACCATCTCCCGACCACCACTCCATCACCACCAAACATATAAATATGTTTCCTCCAAAAAAAAAAAAAAAAAATCATAAAAAACGTTTTTGTTACGCTGTGTTTGGTTGGAAGATTTGAGGAGAGATTTGGAAAGGAAAAGAGAAAAGTTAGATGAAATATGAATAAAATGTATCTACATTTCGCTTAATTTCACACACTTTTTCTTTTTCTATCTAAATCCCTCTCCAAATCTCTCAACCAAACACAACATTAGAAAACAGTTTTCCGTCTAAACAGAGCATTAATATAATTACATTTGAACTTTTTTTAAAAATATGGGAAAAGTATTTATAAGTCCTATTAGGGATGCTACATATGGTCCTACTAAAAAACTTATGTTCCCATAAGTTCTGTGTGAAGTTTCTTAACACATTTACTCTCAATATTAGTTGTTAATATCATAAATAATGGTAAAACCATATATAAGAAATTGAATGTTACCATAGATTAAGTTTGCGAAACGTTACGTGACACCTACATAAACGTAATGTAACGTGACACTTACATAAACGTAACGTGACACCTACATAAACGTAACGTAACGTGTCATGTTACGTTTCGCAAACTTACTAGATTTTTGATTTTTTTAAATTGAATGTGAAAATGTTATTTGTTCGTGTATTTTGAAATTTGCATTCATATAGATATGATCTATGGTAACATTCAATTTCCTATATAGATTAAGTTTACGAAATATAACGTGACACCTACATAAACGTAACGTGACCGTATCAGATGGGACATTATATAAATATAACGTGACGTGACACCTATATAAACGTAACGTAACGTGACACCTACATATACGCAACGTAACGTGTCACGTTACGTTTCACAAACTTATTAAGTTTTTGATTTTTTAAATTCAATTTTCTATATATGATTTTGTTATTATAGTATATAATAGTATATTAATATCATTTATTTACAATCTTATGGAATACAAACTTAAAGCTCTATAAAAAATTACCCAAAACTTAACCTAGCATAACTGTTTGAAATATAAATAACTCCCTAAAAGTATATATAATTAAAAACCCAAAACAACTGCCAGTATCAAAGTCACATTTTCAGTTGAACTGCTTCACAATGCACAGCGTCATTCTCGTAATTTTGCAGGAAGCCTCCAATTGAGAGAGAGGTGTAGTTGCGTTTGGTGTGAAATTATCAATTCTGTGTGTGTGTGTGTAGAGAGAGATTGTTCGCTTCTGAAAGATTTGTATATATATACCTAGTGTATATATGTCGATATTAGCTGTGTAGAATTTCCCATATATGTATATACCATACAATGAAAAACAACAACATATAACCCACTAATTTCTTGTTTCGCATTTCCAGAGTCGTTCAGGTACTTTTCTTTCTCTCTCTCTACCACTTTTTGGAATCCAATTCCAAAATTATTGTACCTGTCTTTGGTTATTATCTGATGTTATTGCTCGTATACGATTGGTAATGATGAACTTTCTCTATCTAGATTATCGAAATGGAATTTGAATCGAATTAATCTATATGCTTTTGGGTTGGTGTTATTCGGTGGCAAATTCAATTGGGTTTTTTTGTTTGATTCTGTATTGATGATTTCTTTATTACACCTTCAAAACTACGTGATTTAGGGTTTAGGTTTTGCTCTGTTTTTTTCTGTTTGATGACACAGATCGATGATGAGGGGTGATTGGTTATTATTATTATTATTATTATTATTATCATTTTGAATAGAGCTTAAACAAGAAATGAACAAATTATGGAATGTTGAGATTTATGTGTTTTAATTTCATTAGATTTGATGAGTTAGAGGGACTCTTATATGGTTCAGTTTGATTGACTATTGGTTTTGTTCTTGTTTTGGGTGCAAGAGAAGATGGGGAGGGGAAGGAAGGTTGGGAACAAGCAACTTGGTAAGAGAAGAATTGGGTCTAAAGACAAGGGATCTGATAAATCGGGATCAGATGAGGATTACACAGTTGGAGCAGATGAAGAATTTGAAGATTCTGAGTATTGCTCTTCTTTAGCTAGAGAGGAATCAGAAGAGGGTTTAGATGAATTTCAAGAAGAAGAAGAAAAAGAGGACGCGGAGGAGGAGGTGAGGGTGGTTGGTAGGTCAAGATGGAGAAAGAGTTTTCCAGGTGCGAAGAAAAATGTGGTTGGGAAGGAACGCAA
Source organism: Camellia granthamiana (assembly GCA_036172215.1). Taxonomy (NCBI): domain Eukaryota; kingdom Viridiplantae; phylum Streptophyta; class Magnoliopsida; order Ericales; family Theaceae; genus Camellia; species Camellia granthamiana. The sequence continues at coordinate 16,110,869 of CM069904.1, forward strand.
GAAAAGAAGGGTGGTTTCATATAAAGAAGAAAATGATGAGGATTACGAAGTTGAGGATGATGATGATGATGAATTTATGCCTGATGAAATTGATTTAGATGAGGATGAGGATGAGTTGGCAGTCGAGAAGAATAATAAGAAAGTAGGGAGGCCCCCTTTACAGGAAAAGGGTTTTGTCAAAGGGCGAAAGAGGAAGAGGAGTTCCAAGGTTATGAAAAAGCCTTTAAGAAAGAAACCTACCAAGAGCCGTGGGAAATTGGCTGCCAGTAATGATGGAGCATTCATAAAGAACCCAGTTGTGAACGAAAGGAACAAGAAAATTTCCGGTACAAGGAAGAGGAGATTCATGGAAGATTCTGATTCAGATTTCGTGAGTTCTGTATCGTCTGATTTTGGGTATACTATGTCAGAAGAAGAGAGAGAACATGTGAGACAGGCCAGTCAATTTTGCTTAGATTTGACTACTAGTTTGAGGAACTCATCTTCGCAAAAAATATTACAAGAAGGAGGGGTTTTGTGTCGACAAAGAAAAAGTCTGGGTAGAAAGGGTAAGGATAAGGTAGAGGATATGAAAAATGAAGCAGGAAAGCAAGTATGTGGGATCTGTTTGTCAGAACAAGGAAAGAAGACTGTTCGAGGAACATTAAATTGTTGCAGTCATTATTTTTGTTTTGCTTGCATAATGGAGTGGTCAAAGGTTGAGTCTCGTTGCCCTCTGTGCAAGCAAAGGTTCGTGACTGTTAGTAAGCGTGCAAACTCAAATATGGAGTTTGATTTGAGGACCATGGTAGTACAAGTCCCGGAACGTGATCAGGTATCTTTGTGTGACCATATTTTCAAGATTTTTGTATCAGAAAGAGGCCCGATTTTTTGTTTGATTCTCATTTAAGTATTTTATATCTACTTCATTTCCCTGATTGAAATGGTTTTTGCAAGTTGTAGGTTTATCGACCATCTGAAGAAGAATTTAGGGGTTATCTTGACCCATATGAAAATGTGATTTGTATTGAATGCCGGGAAGGTGGTCACGATGCTCTTATGTTACTTTGTGATCTCTGTGATTCACCGGCACATACTTATTGTGTTGGTCTTGGATGCGAAGTCCCAGAAGGTAATTGGTATTGCGAAGGCTGTAAACCAACTGCTCTTGGTTCCGCAAATCCACAAGCTCCGAATCCTATGCCTGTCCAAAGAACAATCAACGACTTGTCTGGCCGATCATTTCCAAATGAGAATGTTAGGGAGGCTATAGACCTTAACACAATACCTGAAACAACATTGCCTCCGGTACTGCCTAGGGTTTTCTCATCTCCTAGACGTCCTGGTGGAGATTTTCAAGCTGCTTCTCCAGTATCAGGAGCAGGGGTAGGGGTATTAACTGTGTCAGAAAGACATAGAATACAGTATCAGATAAACCATCTACTTGGTAATAGGGTGAGCCAATTCGGTGGTAGAACTAATGGGATGTCAGCTACAACTTGGGGAAATAATATTTTGGAGTCTCAAATGGAGCGGGGTGGGGATGTATCATTTCAACCAGCAATAATGCAACAAATTTTAGCATCTCGTCAACATACCTTTTTCCAGGGAAGGTTACAGGACAATTTCACAACTTCATTCCAGAGTAGGGATATTTTTTCTGCAAGGTCGAGGCATTCAAGGGGTCAAGTAATTCAGGATCAAACTCCTACATCTGCTGCTGGGCCTGCTGGGATCGGTGTGGGTATCAATTCAAGATTGGGTTATGAGCAACTCCATCCATGTAGCAGCAGATCAAGCATCAGTGACACTAACATGCCCCCGTATAGATATAGAGAGGTGAGTCACTTTTGATGAATAAAAAGGAACAAGTGCAAGCAGTGGTGAGAAGAAGCCATTTGAAAAGCTTATACTCAGAAATGGATTTAGTTTTGTCATGTTAGCTGTTTTTGTTTTCAACTGCATTGATGTTTGGAATTTCAGAATAAATGACAGGGAATAAGGTGTAGTTACAAGTGTGACCACTAGTTGCATAGGTAAGGGATTGAGAGTGGTATTAGTTCGGCACACGGTGCACGAAGCTTGCCTATACTTTTTTGTAGACATAAGCACATTAGTGAGAATTCAGTACCGCAATTAGGTAGACTTTTAGTAGGCATGCTTTATCTTTTAGAAACTGAAAGACGTACTTTTTTTATGCATCTTGCATATAAATTTTGTCATGCGTGTGTGGAATAATATTAACATACACGAGCAAGTGTTTTTGATGCTAAAATCGCCCTAATTATTTTGTAGGGTACAATACCTTCAAGGACATTGCAAGGAACTCTACACACACCATTTTAGCTCTACATGGCCTTGAGCATACTGGGGAAGAGAAATATGAATCATGAGGAATGGCAGGTGGACAGATGAGCCTGATGATAAAGAGTTGCTGCTCATCTTGTTTCGATTTATTTGCAAGGCATGTGGTGAGGGAGATCATGGACACACAAGAGTGCCTTCATTGTTTAAGGGTTGGGATTGAGATGGCTCCTTATTCTTTATTGCATAGGCAATTTTACTTCTTTTTTTTTTTTTTTGGGCTAGGAATTAAGACAGAAGTTGTGGTTAAATTATTTATATGGATAAACAACTGGCACTGAAAATCAAACGCTCTTTGTTGTTTACTTGATCAGTTAAAACAGTCGATTTTTGGTTATAGACATAGAAGAAGAATTTTTCTTCCTGTTGATTCTCTCTTGACTTGTTAATGCAGTTAATTCACTGACGTTGAACATCAAAGTCTATTTATTTTTTTGATTAATGAAAAGTGTGTGTTGTTATCGGATCAGCTTTAAGAGTTGGTAGGTACAAGTTCAATGCGTATGTGATAAAATCTGTGACGTGTAAAATTAGAGATTTGTGATTTTCTCAATTTTTTTTTTTTAAATGAGAGAACATGGTAGTTGGAAACTGATACTGAAGTAGGAGGGGAGGAATCCTATTTTTTTTTGTTTTTAATGTTCTTTTGACCATAGGGCTCTGTTTGGTTTGGATCTTAGATTGTGAAGAAAAAAGAGAAGTGATATTATACAGAGACTCTAAGGTCATGTTTGATTCACAAGACTAATAGTGAGACATTAATAATCCTATTAAATTAGTATGATATTCACTATCCAATTAGATTAATAAGATAAATTATCCATTGGATTAATAATCCCACCCCTATTCCATTACTAATAATCCTACAAATTTGTTAGATTAATTATCCATTGGATTAATAATCCTAAATCAAAATGTTAAAACAAAAATATGATAATTAGACCCACAAATTAATAATCACAATCTCATGTTCTAATCCATCCAATCAAACATGCCCTAAATGAATTGTTTAAGAATTTATTACTATTGTAATTCTCATTATTTAGTAGTATATATAATCTTCTTAGGTTTTTGCATTGTGATTTTATGATGGTAAGTTTCCAAAGAGGTATCAAACAAATTGTTTAGTTCAACCCGCGCAGCGGTTTTTCATTTACTGTACATAGGAACTTTACGTTCTATAGTTTCCCCTTTCGTTTTAACAATCAGTCAAAAGAGAATAGTTAAACAGAGAGTCGCATCATGCATCAGGGATGAAACTCAAACTCGGGTATCCAATCCAGGAAGTCCAGCTTTAACAAACAAAATTCAATGCAGATTTAGGTTGGAAAGGAAGCAGAGCCATACGTAGGAATACGTTCCTAGTCTTTTTTTTTTTTCTTTTTTTTTCTTTTTTCTATCAATGAAATGAAGCATGAATTACAAAATAGAACAGAGTACAAGAGCCTGGTTTCCGCCTTAACTACATACTAAACTCCATATACGGAGGCAACATAAATTACATTTATTACTACATCTTATTTTCTCATCTCCCTTGTTTAATACATTTAACATATACTTCTACAAACAAGTAGTACAAGCTATCATGCAGCTCTCCTCTAGGCTGCACATATTTGGAGGTTGACAAACCACAGCAGTAGCCCACATACAGACCTTCTTCTTCATAAGTTGTCGTCAAGCATGGTGGACAGCAACAAACCTTGAACAAACTCGGATCTCCTTCCCTTCTCCTTCTGATCCTTGATAGATAATGGAGAAGATTGGACAACCCTGCAACCAAAATTCAATATTAGCTTCAGGAGAGAGAGAGAGAGAGAGAGAGAGAGAGATCTGACATGCAATCACAAGAAAAGGTATAATTTATTGATGCATAACATATAATACACTCACTCACTTTCCTGGAAAATAAAAATACTTTCTTTCTTGCTACATACTTCCTTTTTACTGTTATCCTTGAACAAATTGCTTTATTTTGGCAACACAACACAACTGCAACTGGAAGTCCTTGCATACCATCTATTACTTTACATCTTCCCTTACATTTAATTTCCATTACTTTAGAATAATTAATGTTATTATGTAGGTAATTTAAAAATAATTTATACTACTGTGGTAATATTCAAAATAATAAATGTAGACAATGACAAGCACCCGAACTGAATTCAAGTTATTCTTATTCCATTGCCATATGCATATGCCTACACATACACTCCTCTATGCAACTGTACCGGACTTGGAGGAAAAAGACAAGCTGAGAGGAATAAAATACAGAACATGTCCTTTTCAGACTATATAGAGGAATAAAATACAGAACATGTCCTTTTTAGACTATATAGCGCAATACTACTATACAGAGTCAAATGTCAGGACATTGTGAATTAACAGCTCCTTAAAATTCTTACAAGCCTATACATATACAATGCAATACCACCAATAACAATTCCAAAAGAACTGGAGCACCCTTTACAAATACGGTGACATATAGACATCTTACGTTGATATGCCGGTCAACTCCAATCACCCCATGGAGCCAGACAGCACTATTATTGGTGTTAAAATGGTTCAATTGCCATACACCGACACAGAACCCTTTCTTATAAGTAGGTTGACGAAGCACAGCCGTCTTCCCTTTGAGCTCTCATGTTTTCCTAGGTGCACTATAACCAAACATCTCAATGTTGATAGATAATACTTTTAGAGGAATGACATTAGACAAGATGACGACTTTCTGATACGATCTTTCAAACAACTGTTTCACAATTTCATACAAATGAGCACTAATAGTTCAAACACCCAAAGACTTTAACCCTGAACTCATAAAGGTCAATTACCAGAACACCTGTTTGCCTGTTTCACTGTAGGAGGAAAAGTTTTTCCAGCTTGGTCATAGGCAACCATCTCATTTATTACCTCAATGCATAACCTTTTCTTAGGCCCCTTATCCGCTCAACCTCATCCTCGCAATACCTTCAACATGGAATATGTACGTCATCCTGAAAGTACACTCTTTATGGCATATCAAGCATCTTTCTCTTCAACTAGGACTGCAAATAAGCAATAACCTTCATGAACAGTTTGAACTCTGCCTGTTTAGGCTCCTAAATATTTTACAAGAACAAGCACTCATATTTGGCTTCAAAACTCGGTCATTGTAAGACTAACTAATGTTCCCAAGGTTGTGTAAGACTCTAGCTGATGTTCCAAAGCTTACGTGTGCTGGGTTTGACTGGTGATCAAATACAAAGAAGCCCATCTGCCCTATCACATGTCAATCTTTAACTAGGGGTATATCTTGACAAAGAAAATATAGAGAGGAACACTTTATCCCAAGCCAACTAGACCATGTATATTTTCAAGCTCACATGAACTTGAGAGCATCTATCACTTCTTGAACTTATTCAAGAATGTATCCAGGGTTTCAAATTCTTCTAAATCTTTCTGTACAGTTGATGAAAGATCTCTTATATTTAGTATTTTGGCTGGGAGTAATCATAATTCATAACTACAAGGTTTTGCTGGCACAGCTCTCCTCTCTGGCTTTGATACCCAAGAATGGCTTTACTGTAGAGAACCAAAATTTATTGAGAGAAAAGAAGAAATTCCACGAGGGGTCTCCAATATAACCCTACCTCTGTGATGTGATCTCGAGGACCAACACCCTCCCCATCGCAATTAATCAAGTATGACACAACTTAAAAGGTCAAAACTACAAACCAGCATGGATTTAAGCACTCAACTATCATGCTTCAACTTACGGTTCATGTCTTCCAAGGATTCCAAATTTAGTAGAAAATCATACTAAATCTGTTCAAAGCTAGCTCAGACACCACAAAGACTTGCTCAACCAGGCTAGTTCAGACTTAATATTACATAACTACATTACTTTCTTCTTTTCTTAATTGAACTTGAGAGCTTTCTTCTCTTAGCACATGTCCATCCCAATATCCAGCAAATATGTTCAGCTCAAGTTGCTGGCTACAGAACACTTCACAGCTTCACAATGGTGACACTTCACAGCTCAAGTATCCAACACTTCACAGCTCAAGTTGTTGGCCTTTTGTAAAATTTTCACTTTTTTTAGTGACTTCCTCTTCGAACCCCAAACCCCCAGCGCCGCTCCTCTCACCTCTTGGGAACCATTGATCAGCATAATATTTATATAAATTTTTACCAGTCTTGACCAGTTTATTTGGCAAGGGAGAAACAAGAGCAACAAAAAATGTCTAAGAATTGAGTCAAGGGGAGTAGAGAAGTATCAAGACAAAATTGAAGCAATTAGGAAAAATATAGAATGGGCTAAGATTCAAATAAACACAGAGACAAGTAGAATTCTCCTTTTAAACTATTTTCCACTTCTATGTATAGAAATATGGGGATAAATAAATTCGCTTTCCTCATATTGTTATCCTCTTCTTCTCTACCCTTTTAAGCAAAGAACAAAACAAGGCGTTACTCCAACAGTTTCTTTGCCTGACAAAATCTAAACTAAAAAGGTCTCATATCACCTCAAAGGTTATCTTATAGCCTCATTTATAAATAATATTTTTATCTATTTAAGAAAATTTTGTCTTTTAGCCCCATTTATTTAAAGACATTCTAATTCCAGTATCTCTCCATAAACACAAAAATTGCATTGGCTCCTACTTTAGTCTTATCAATGCCATCAAAAGTGCCATCCTCTATTAGTCTAGTCATTTTATCATTTCTCTAGCAATTAATGCAGGAAGACAACAATATATGCCAATCCCTCTCACATCCAAAATTCTAAAAAAAAGTATGCCTGCTCACGGGTCGGGGAAGGGGTCAGGGTCAGGGTCAGGGTCAGGGTCAGGGTCAGGTGGATTGGTCTATTACCTGTCACCCGACCAAAAGTTGTTAGGTTGAGAAATGTCTAACCAAGGCCGAACAAACAATATTTTACTGTTTTGGGTCAATCTCCCCATATATATATATATATTTAATAAAATGGGGCCTATTTCTACTAGACTATTTCTAATGCCAAATTCACATAATATAAACCTCACTTCCTTAATCTTATATCTACGCACAACCCAAATAATTACAAATTCCATAAACTCTAGCACAATTTACAATCAAACTTATAGAAAAACACAAGAGAATAAAATTTAAATCAGATACACAAGGAATGAGATTAATGTGAAAAATACATGGGATGTCAAAATAAATATGACTATGAAAAAGTAAATATGAAACGAGCCATGAATCATGCAATTCCTTCAAAGATGTACACCTGTACATCCAAAAAAATTCACCATAAATTTCAGCAAAATGACAATGCACTAGCAATTAAGTGCATGGCCACTGTGTGCTCCTTTTTTCAATTTTTGGATGAGTGTAGTCTTATTTATGTTGCCATCTCATGCACTTTTCACATTAGTATAATGCCTTGTGTATATGATTTGATGTTGGCGCTCTCACATTTTTCGAATAGTCTGATTGTAAATTATAGTTGAACTGAGTAATTATTTGTGTTGTGTGTAGGTTTAAGATTACAGAAGTCAGGTTTTACATATTGTGTTGGCATCAGATTTAGCCTGGCAAAAATAGGCCCTTTTTGTTTTTAGAACCCAAAAAAAATAAAAAATAAAAAGGAAGGGAAATTGGCCCAAAAAAGTCCCAATACCATAAAGCCCAACCCGCCAAAATGAATTACCCGCTTGGCCAAATTCATTTTCAAATAACATTCTCACGTCTTTGTTTGACCATTCCCATCCAATGGAACTTTCATTTAACATTGTCATGAGGACAAGAATTCTTTTTCTATTCATTTAATACATAATTATTCCTCAATCTTGTTGGACTTCAACCATAATAAGCAATTATCTCTGATAAACTTCCAAAAAACAAAGATCCTCAATATCTACTTAACCGTTTATATACAAAAACACACTAATCCAAATCTTAGCAAGTCCTTCAAAACCTTAAACTCTTCCATTAAAAATGTACCAAAAGCAATACTTGATTTTCATTCTAAAGTTGTCATTCTTAAAAAAAATGTTGTCTTATAGCACGTCTCAAATCTTTAATTTCCTTCAAAAGCAAAAATTCCCATATTTGCTCCTAATTACCGTAAACTTGACGGAAAGGTAATCAAATCTCATAAATACATCACAAATTTCTATTTCACAAAAGCTTGCAATAGTTTCTTCCAACACGATTGTAATGAAACACAACCTGCAAGCATTTCTATGTAAGGTTCATACTTCAAACAATAAGATTATTGCGTAAGGTATATTACAATAATGTCTATTGACAAGCAAGAGTAATTACAATCTATATTAGCTCAACTCAACAAGTCATAATTCCAATTTCTTTGGATCAGCTACATGGATCTAATTCTTTCAAACGATGTTATTTGCAATCATATATATACTCGATTAAAAGTTAAATTTAACATATTCATATGTTTTCTTATCATCTCAACAAATGTTCTCTTGGGTTTTCCTCTGTTGCCTTCACTACCCTCCACGTGAATCAAATCACTCCTTATAGATGCATTAATTGGTCTACAATGCACATGACCATAACATCTCAAACAAGTTTCCTTTATCTTTAATTGGTGTCATTTCTAAATTTCCTCCTAATAGATTCATTTCTTTTCTTTTCTTATAACACAGTTCATCCATCTAGTGTGCGGCTGTGTGGTGGTAGCTGAAGTAGTGGCACCATGTATTGACGGGTAACTATAGCTAAAGTACAACTGGACCACCATTGCATCACCTTCCTCTACAATTGGACCTCCTCCACTACCAGACCACCACCATCTCTTTGATCTTACTTTCTCTTCTCCTCCCCCTTTGTTGAATCTTATTAAGGTTAGTGTTTGCAATTGTTTGGTGAGAGTGGTGGCGATGGAAAATGGAGCATTTTCGCATGTAACAAATTTGAATATTTAGGGTATTTTTGCGTTTTAAGTATAGATTTGAATGTCACTTATGTCAAGATATGTTTTAAAAGGGCAAAAGTGGCAAACTGAAAAAAAAAAATTTGAGCTTACGTCAACTATTACCGTCCATCTCAGTAACCACTATCTCCACAAAAACAAAAACAAAAACAAAAACCCACAACCAGGGCCACACTATTACCAAACACCCAGCAACCGACCCATCTATCCACAAGCCCAGTCCAAAAAATTACTCAATTCAGCTCAATTGTCCAAGTCCCTTAACCACAAAGGGCCCACTTATTCTTATTTAAGCCCAGCCCACTTTACTCTAGCCCAACTACATTATTTAAGCCCAATTATCCATAATCCAGTCTGGCTACCCATATGCCCCAGGTCCCTTTAGCCCTAATCTTAGCCCAGCCCACATCAGCCAATAAACATCCTTTATGCATCACACCATCCACTACCGTAATACCATCAAGGCCAAGTGAAATTAGCTAGCTTGGATTGTATTCTCATACCACATGAAATCTACACGCCATAATGTCAAAGCTTGCATCCTTACACCACATTAAATCGCCGCCGCTCCCTTCTCTCAACCCACAACGCTTGCCAATCACCCTTGTGCACAACTTTGAGTCATCTAGTGGTCCCTATTTGCTTCAAGAGGTACATATTTTCCTTTCACAATTGCAGTTAATATTTTCTCTCATTGGGAACTATTAAAATTTGCAAGAGGTCCAATTTTGAATTTATTTTCCTCTTTTAAAACAATGGACCTTTTTTAATCAAAATATGGAAACTATTCAAGCCCTTATGAACAACATTAGAAACACCTTGAATGCCATTGATAACAAACATGGTCACCATTAGCTACAACTTAATGCCAGTAGAAAATTTAATGCTCAAGGCCTACAAACAAAAGTTGATTTTGTCTTTGACTCTACAATTACCCCTAACTTTTTACCTCATGTTGAGGATTCACTTGAGGGTGCCTAGGTGATCAATCTTCGACAACAAGATTCTAGTCTCTCTTATTACTTAGCTAAGTTTTTTTTCCCTTCAAATTGAAAAACACTAGTAATGACCCACATAATATTGTTGATCAACTTATTCTTGGGTTAAGACTAGAAATTAATAAGATGTTGACCTCATAAAGCACATTAGAAGGCGCCTATCAAGATGATTTGGAGAATGAAATTTATTTGGAAGAAGAATTCTACTATAACAATTATTCTGAAGTGACCAAAATGTAGAGCCCAAAATTGAATCACCACATATTGTGCCCACTTGAAGCGACACATGTTGACTCCAAAATCATGTAAGATGAGAATTTAATCATTGATTCTTCTATTAACAAGCCTACTTTTGCGCTTTGGTACTACTTGATAGAGGCACTTTGAAGCCCCTTACTTTGTTTGATGGTATTTCTTCAGGAGTTGCTACTTTTTCACTGCAAGCTTGCACACTTGCATCATATCAGTCATCTAGTAAATATCTTATTGTGGATGGCATTACGAGTCGAAGCATCGATCTCATACATGGATCCTTCTCACATCACCTTGTTGATAATGTATTCCGCTATTCACATGCTATCATACTTGAGGAAGTGCTTCATCAACATGATCTTGATTTCACTGAATAATATTTTGTGACTCTCCAGAGGAGAGTTTATGGAAACTACATTTCTAAGAAGAAAGCATTTAGAAGCCACTTAAAGAGCTCAACACCAGGAAAAATGGGCTTAGAAAGCCTACTATTAAATGTTTTCAACCATTTTTTGCAAATTGCAACCATCCAAGTAATTTTCTTTTCGTAAATTCCAGAATCCCTTCTTTTTATGACCAAGAACCTGCTCGGGGCAGGGCCTGTTGGACCCACCTAGCGAGGTAAGCTCGGTGTGAACAGCCAATGCCCCAGGTATTGCACCTGTTAAGTTGGGAGATTGCACAAAATTTGTGGAGCAAACCCACTTGCCAATGATAATGGCCTCCAGGGAAAATCATCTTTTCTATTGAGATAAGCTTGTAGGTTCCATAAACTTATTCAATCTGCAATGCAGCAAATCCAAGTATGCTCATTCCAAACAAGGGATTGGGACAATGCCTAATAAGGATCACATCATGGCCTTCAATAAGTTTGTGCAAAACCAGCAACTAAGGTACTCAAATATGAATTTTCAAAAAACAAAAATAATACACGGTAATGATTTCAGAAGCAGCCAAGCTTCTTCATAAAAATATCATTTTTGGGGTACCAGCAACTTGCTTTCTATGCTTTTTCTGAAGAAAAAAAAAATCAGGAGAATCTGTTTTTGTTATTAACATAATTCATAAATTTTCACTTCTCAATCTCACACCTAAAACAGGGACGATGGCAACCAAGACAAACTTACCAAGTTTGAATGATGGTGCTAGGGTATAAGCTTGGACGGACCAACCAAATCACAAATGCCTCAGGTAGCAAGGCAGAGATGGCGGCATTCAAGTGTGAGGTAGTGGCAGCCACCAGCAAGGTCACAAGTACCCCACCACATAGTATTCAAGATGGGCTCAAAAAAGGACCTGTGAGAAACCTTTTGCACCAACCCAAGGATGTAAAACTCGACTTTGATCAAGGATGGATTCTTGGTCACAAAAGGGAATCTACTCTGTCTTCCAAACCCTTTCTTTTTTCAGTATGCCACTCCACAAGGAAGAAGTTTTTAAAAGATTGAGAATTGAAAACAAAACCACCACCTGGACACCCAAGGAAGGACAATCCAACAGGCAAAGACAATGACTAAAGGGTACCATGAGGTGGCTTAAGTCCTTTTAAAACCAACTACCTTGGCAGTGGTACAATTATTAAAATGAACCAACTTAATAGAATAGAACAAAGAGGACACCCAGCAAGCAAGTGCAAGTCAATTAGGAATTTGCTATTGTCCAAAAATCAGGAACTAACTGACAAATATTACCCAGGTTTCTAGAAGACAAGCAACCAAAACCATAAAAGATTACATATTTGCCAAAAAAAGGAAAGAAGGTAAGAATGCCATTCCATACCTTTCCGAAACATTCTCATTTGTTCTTTTCTTGACAGAAATGGATTCAGCTGAAGAGTGCGACTGAACACTCCCAAAATCATCAACCATAGGCAATATAAACGATGACAACAACGGATCTGGAGCAGCATTGGTTGAAGAAACTATACAGGAAGACCCACCAAAAAGGGACTGCAGATTTCCTTCCCGCAATTCCCTTCTCAATAAAGAAAGTGTTGAATGGGATCCAACTTTACGAGATTTCCTCTTGCGTTGCATGTAACTTCTTGTCAAGGAATCCAGAGAATATAGTGATAGCCTCAATAAAGTTATGGTTTTAGTTAGTATTAAGAAATCACATAAATAATTAAATAATTAAAAAAGTAAAAGTTCAGAATTTTTTTTCTAAATGAGGACAGTCAACCAGACAAGTGTTTAGTTATTTGAAGTTATTTTCCGTGGACCTTAACTACAAAAACTCTTTAAATTGTAAAAAAAAAAAAAAATGCAAAATTCAGGTAGAAAACTGAATGCAATCTCACACTCAAGCACTTTGAAAGAGACTCAAATGTTTGCAAGTAAAAGTCTAACACAGAAGTTATTCAGTAAAGATTCAATTGTTCTGCCCACACGCATTAGATCTATAAATTTAGTTGCAAAATGAACTGATCCAAGAACAGTGAAAGGAAGGATTCCAAAGCCCAATAATAGCAAAAAACAACTAAAAGGATATCTTAAAAATATTTCCATGTTGCAAGGTTATATGTGCAACCATGTCAACCCCCACCCTCATTGCACAAACTGGACACACCTGCAAAGAAAGAACTTCTCTTATTATCTGTAAAAGAGCTTCAAAAAATCAAAAGAAGAAGAAAACAAAAGAAAATCACCTACAAATAAGCTAAAACTTTTCATAACTGTTTAGCTACAAAAATATTGTATTTGAGCTTTTAATAAAAAAAATCATAAGCCATCCATAATCCTGCCTTCTGCAAAGGGGTGATTTCAACTCAAATCAATTCAATTATTCTTCTAATTCCATAATAAACACCATAATTAAGCTTGAACTTCAAGAAGCCTACTTTTTTTTTTAGTTTTTTCCAAGGGAGTGTGTAATTGCAGCAATCCATATTATACAACAGCAAAAAGGAAGAAATTTTCACGCGAGTCCATCATCATCGATAAATCAAATAAGTTCTAGAAAGCCAGACTTAACACTAAAGAAATGCAAAGAAATTTTCAAAACTCATGCTTACCCATAAACTCCAAAAAGACACTTGGGTCGTTTGGCAACTCAATATTTTAGTCGAAAAGCTAAAAAGTGACTAAAAAGGCTAAAAAAAAAAAACAAATTTTCAATTCTTACAAAAAAAAAAAGTCAAAGAATTTTTCCATTAACTTTATTTTTCGCACCTTTTTTTCATAAAAAGTGGAAAAAAAAAAAAAAATCCCAAAGATATTACTTTTTCAACTCATATTTTAGCCAAAAAAAAAAACAAAAATCCACTGAAACAACCACTTCCCAAACGGGGCAGCACAAAGAGAACCAAAACTAACGAAATATAAAGAAAATGGAAACCCAAAAGGCAAGCAGTCCATACAAAATTAAAAATTAAAAATCTCAAACTTGCATATTTAACTAATGTAACATGTAAAGGCCGATCATCAGTATAAAGAAAAAGGAGAACAATACCCCATTCTTCGCCTCTACAGGATGCTCATCATCGATATGACAACACAATCCAACAATATCGAAATACTCTGAACAGAATGGGCATGGAAACTCCTCCCTTATATCATCATCTCCATCGATTTCTTCAAACCCCATGAACATATCTACACATACAACAATTCCCGTTAAAATAAGGTAAACAAACAAACCCAATCATGTATTATATCAAGGACCTTATGTAGATTGAATTGAGCATTTGGAGCTTACCAGATCGCGATTGAAGAGCAAGTTGATAACGCTTTGAGGCAGAAGAGAGACGAGCACTCCACGAATCAGCGTCCATGGCTTGTTTTACTTGGAAATTTGAGATTGGTTATGAAAATCGAAGTTGTTTTTGAGTGCCAATTGATTTTTTTAGGGTTTTCAGGAGATCAACTCGATCGTTGATTTCAGAAGCGAGAGACGAGAAACCCTAGAAATGGTTACGCGATTAGAGATGAGGGAGCGGTAGGTTTTGTTCCGGAGGAGAGAGATGAGATGCGACCGTGTGAGATGGGGAGCTACTGCGCGGGTGGAAGGAAAGAGGTGGTTGTCTTGCTAATCCGTTTTATATTTTTACTTTTTTCTTTTTTTAAGATTTTTTTTTAAAATTTATGATATTAATGGGGTGTTTGGAAAGAAGGTTTTTCAGTTTTTTTTTTTTTTTGGTTAAAATAGCATTAAAAGATCAAATAGATTAAAATAATCAATAAGACACGTTAAGTTAAAATAGCTAATAAGATAAAATGTCACATCAAACTTATAATCATTTTACTTTTTCTCTTACAATCATTACATCTAACCACAAAAAAATTCAATCATCTTCTCAAATACAAAAACTTTAGCCTACTAAAATAATCAAAAACTAAAATAACCTACTAAAGTACCAACTTTCCAAACACCCACTAAAATTCTACAAAATAAAAGATATATAATATTTTCATAATAATTTATGTTCTTTAATATTTTTACGAAAAAATTCGATACAGAAAAATTTCGTCTCAATATATAAAATTTTAATTTTCACAAATTTTGAAATTTTTTATCAAAAGTACTTAATTATTAAAAAAATATATATTAAACATTTGTTATTATCCAAAGTTGGAAATGATTGTTTTATAAATTTTACATTTTTTTTAGCAAAAATATTTAAATGTGTAACAATAATGTTATTTTTATTAGTTAAATTCCATCCATGAAATTTTTCATTGATTAGTTAACATCATTCAATTCACACAATAATTTAGTACTACAAAATCTTACTTTATAATGAAATAGGATTATTAATTACAAAAATAGTACAAAATTCGAATCTACCGACAACCTAAGAAGTCCTCCCCGGTCAACCCATACCCACAATTTTTTCCAAGTCCAGAGAAGAGAGAGCGAACAGAGAGAGAGAGATACCAGTGGCAGAGAGATACCAGTGGCAGAGAGATGGAGGGTGTTGTATTTTGAGATAAATTTTTAAAAATAATTTGAGGAGAAAATTTAAAAGAAAAAAATTTGGATTATTTGGTTGTATATTTTGAAAATAGTTTTAAAGTTTGGGAGTTTTAGATGATTTAATATTTTGTTGTAATTGAGTAGATGTGTGTGAGAGGAAAAATGATTAATTAATGTATAGAAAAGAGAAAGTGATTTTGAAAAAAAAATTCAAAAAATTTTTAACCAAACAAAATTTTAGAATTTTTTTTCAAAAATTATATTTTGAGAGTTAAACCAAACCAGGCCGGAGTTCTTGTTGCTTTATTGCTGCTGGGGAGTTCTTCGTTGCTGCTGAAAATTTTACGTAGTGTTTGATAAAAAAATTTAAATATGATTTGACAATAGAGTTGTATTTTGAGTTTGTGAGTTTTAAAATTATGATTTAAGTGTGAAAAATTTATTTTATTATGAGTTTTGAAAAGAGTTTTGAATTAAGTTTTGAAGAAAGTTTTGAGTTTTTGAAAGGGACTTGGTAGATCCCCTAAAAAAAAAAACCCCTAATCCCCCTAATTTTCATATCAAGTAAAAAAAAAAAAACAAGAAAACAGTTGCCTAAAATGGAAATTAGGGGGATTAGGGGGGACAGTTTTAGGATTCCAAATCATTTTCCTTTTTGAAATTAGAAAAATTATTTGATTCAAAAATTTGCAAGTCATAACTAAATACACAATTCAAAATTCTATTCAAAATTCATATAAAAATTTAAAAATATCTAAAAATATTCTTTATTTACAATATAAAAATAACATGTGCCCATGAAACAAAAAACCGAACATTATTCCGATCAATCCGTCGGACGTCTGGATTAGTCAAATTTTCCCGCTTGAGAAACCAAATCTCAAAAGTAAGTGTAAAATTATAATTTAAAAGTTCAAAACAAACACCACACTCAAATGAGTGGATGGAAACGTGTTTGAAAGACAATTAAATACAGCCTTTTTTTATTTTTTTATTTTTACAGGAAAATCCTCTCTACCCACCCGCAGGTTCAAGGCAGCGCTCCTTGCAGAGATCACCAGGGTGTCCTGTTAGCCGTTCCGAGCGAGGAGACTATAACCTGGGAACTTGCCCCGACCTCCCAAGACAAGCTCCGCTTAAGTCATGACTTACACAGCGAGGAAGTATTGAACCCATACCAAGTACTGATTAAGCTTTCTTTGTATACATAATGGTATACTTGTAAATATTTGAAAAAGGTTGGAATATTTTAATAATTAGAAGACCCACTGCATAAGCGGTGAATCTGAGGCGGCTATTGGGCTGATTCTTGTACTTACCAATTAGTCCTATTCACTAGACTTATTTACCTATAGGTCCTAACTAATAAATTTAACACTATAAAAATAAGAGAGTGATAAATTTATCACTAAAAATTTATTCATAAAAATAAAAGACTGATAAATTTATCACTATAAATTTATTCATAAAAAAAAAAGACTGATAAATTTATCTTTATCACTTAATAAATTTATCAAATAGGACTTAATGGGTATTAAGTCTCCAAAGTAGGACCTATTGAGTAATAAGTCTCCAAAATAGGACCTATTGGTAGTTTACCCATTTTTTTTCCTACTAAAAAAGGCTGATATATAAGCTTAAGTTGTTTTTTAGAATATGTAACAAAAAGTCCAATTTAACGGAGCAAATAATTTTAGTAATTTTTTTTTTATCCTTTTATGAAAAGATATATAAAAATAAAAAATAAAAAAAATGATAGAATAATTTATATAATTTTTTTTATTAAAATATGTAATGGCCAAACAAAACCTTATAAGTTGAGTGAAAAAATTCACACCGAACACTTCCTTCAACTTGTAACAAGGACATCCAATTATTTGTTTTAAAATATGCTTAAGTTGTTTTGCAGAATATATAACAAGTAGTCAAATTTAACTTTTTAGAAGCTAAAAAATCTATAAGTTGGGTGAAAAAATCCACACCAAACATTCCCTTTAACTTGTAACAAGGACATCCAATTATTTGTTTTTAATGTTTATTTTATATTTACAGTAATTAAATTATGTATGAAGACTTTTATATTTTAAAATTTTCATATGATTTGATAATTGTGAATATTATAAAATAAAAAATTTAAAATAGTTGCGGTCATTGTATTAAATTTAAGAATTTGATATGAATTTTTTTTTAAAAAATAGAAAAAATGTGGCTGAATCATGAATTTGAGTTGGAAAGGAAAAAAATATTTTCAATTTCTTAACAAAATTTAAAAATTTTCATATTTTTTTTATAGATAAATTACACTTTTTCCTTTTATATTTGGTAATTTTTTGGCTTTGGCCCTTAATATTTTAAGTTTTTCCTAATTTGTTCTAAAAGTTAATTTATATATAAAATTAGACAGAAAATGACATTGAAAATCATTTGGTATAAAAATATTTTATTATATAACTCGGACCTTTAACACAAATACAAATTTAATATAATAATATATTTTATATTATGTGATAGTTAAAGTGATATTTTTTGTATAATTTTAAACAAAAAATAACTTTACGTATAAATTTAAAAAAAAAAACTTGAAATATAAAAGACTATAGTAGATAAAAGTAAATTTTAAAAAATGACCAAACATTAAAGAAGATAAAGGGTTTTTTTTTTTAAGCTCCCTAATAATAACAATTTTCTGCATAAAGGACATTAAAAAATGTAATACTGCCTCAGGTCCCTAACCAAAATACCCGCGCATTTTATCAATTTCTTGGACCAAAATACCCTACGTCTGTTCATCTTCAGATGAGTTGATTTTTTTGACCTGTCTACTGGATATTCTCCTTTGTGATGCTGGTACTGGTGTTGGGTATTTTCCGGCGAGTACGAAAACAAATTCAACAAAACAAAAGCACTAAGTTTGGCAAATTTGATTTTCTGGGTAAACAAACAGAGTGGAGTGGAGTTGATAGATGTATATATATATATATGATACATACATATATATATACAATCTGTTTCTTACTGTCTTGACTAGTATATATATGATAATTAATCAATTAAGATCATTTGCAACCATAATCAAACAGTCACTCTTAGTTATCTTATCTATGGTTACAAACATATATATATATGATACATACATATATATATATATACAATGCCAGCACATATATATCCAGTGTTGAATGTAACATCTTCAGGTTCAAAATTTCTTTGAGTGTTGAATATAACATCTTCAGGTTCAAAATTTATTTGAGTGTTGAATATAACGTCTTTTGATTTTTTGCGTTTAGTAGAATTGGAGTTGTTTCTGGAAAAGCAATATTTAGACCCCTACTTGAAGAATATTGGAAAAAGAAGCTTGATGAAGAGGCAGCAGTAGAGGAAGGCTTAAAGTGATCCAGAGAAATTTGAATTTTCTCTGGATTCAACCCAGAGAAATTCATAGCATTAAGTTTAAAGAAAATCTATCACAAGCTCATAGAAGAACTATTAATTTGTTTGTGTAGAAAATTGTGATTGAATCAGCAACAGCAAAACCAAAGACAAATTGATTAAATCAAAGTTTTATCGTTCCAGAGAAATTCTGGACCAGAGAAATTTGAATTTTCTTTGGGT
This sequence comes from Camellia granthamiana, assembly GCA_036172215.1. NCBI lineage: Eukaryota > Viridiplantae > Streptophyta > Magnoliopsida > Ericales > Theaceae > Camellia > Camellia granthamiana. Next base: position 16,129,913 of record CM069904.1, read on the forward strand.
TGAATCCAGAGAAATTCTTTGGAAGTCCAGAATTTCTTTGCTTCCAACTGATGATGGGCTGTTTTCCTTCCAACTGTCAAAATTGAACTGCTTTCTGTGCATTTGGAGCTTCTTATTAAAGCTTCTTGTGTTCTTGTTTTTATAAATTTCTCTGGCTTGCTACATTTGTGTTTCTCTATTGTGTAATTTTATCTGGCATGTTTATGTTTCTTCATTATTTTCTCAAGCAAATTATCTGTGGCTTACTACTTTATTGGTATGTCTAATTTTCTCTGGCATTTATAATTTTCTCTGGCCAAATTACTTTTCTTACTTGTGTGTCTAATTTTCTCTGGCAGCATTTATAATTTTCTCTGGCAGCATTTATAATTTTCTCTGGCTACATTATGTTTATGTCTTGTGTGTAATTTTCTCTGGCATGTTTATTTTGTTCAATGCTCCATTTCCTCAAAATTTCTCTGTTGCGTAATTTTCTCTGTCATGTTTATGTTGCTACCTTGTAATTTTCTCTGGGATTTAATGTATATGTTTTCATTCTATAGAAATGGCAAAGCGCAGAAGCAGCACAACCCCACAAACCCCGAAAAAGAAACCAAAAGTCTCTGTGTCTGCGTCTTATGATCTTAGATCAAAACGCAGTAGCAGCACCAGAACACCACAAAAAAAACAAGTCCAAGTTGAAGAAGCAATAAGCATCAAGATCAAGACACCAACTTCAAGGGTGATTTTCACTCAATTACAAGCTTAACATTTTCTCTGTCATTTTCATTGGATTATAATAACAAACCTACGATTTTCTCTATACTACAAAGAAAAGTCCAGAAACATGAAAAGTGCAAAAAAAAAAAAAAAAATGAAAAGTGCAAAGAAAACATATCAGAAAACTTTGAAAAATGCAAACATATAAAAACACATAAAAACACATAAAAACACATAAAAACACAACATATAAGTCCAGAGAAATTTGTAATACTTATCATTTGTAATACAATCATATGATTTTCTCTGGACTACAAAGAAAAGTCCAGAGAAATTTGTGAACTTATATTCACTTTCAATATAACAAAAACAAAAACACATTAACATCAAGAGACAAAAATATATTAAACACAAGCACATAAAAAAATCACAGAGAAGATCTGTTATGTTCACAAAACATTCAATTCAAAAAAATTAAAAAAAAAAACAAAACACTTACTACTCTATTGCTACGTCTGTAAATTTCTCTGCCTACTTACAATTTTCTCTGTGATTTTCACTGCACTACAAGCTTACAATTTTCTCTACACTACAAAAAAAATGCAAAGTGAACAAAAAACAGAGCACAAAAACGCAGAAAAACAGAGCACCAAAAAGCAACTCATAAGCATGTTGACAGAGAATGAAAAAGCAACTCCAAAAATCAAAATCAACTCCATCGAAAATTCATCAATAACAGATAATGAAAAATTAACTTCAAAAATCAAAAACAACTACACTGAGTTCGTCTCTCTCACATTGATCAAAACAAAAAACAAAAACCTAATTCAACACCTACACGATCAAATCAAATCAAAAATTGAAAACTTATCTAATTCAACTCCACATGAAATCAAATCAAACACAATGAACCAGATTTCAACTCCTACACAATCGATCAACACCTACAAACAACGAACATGATTTCAACTCGTACAGGATTTCAACACCTACAAACAATGAACAGGATTTCAACACCTACAAACAATGAACAGGATTTCAACACCTACAAAAACCCTAGAAAATCTCCACAAAAATCTGAATCGTCAAGTTCATCCTCACGTAATCTCCCACAAAATATCAATTTGATCTTTAGCTGCCAAATTCAAAACAACGTATATTATAAACAAGGGTAAGACAGGTATTTTACACTCTAAAATAACATTGAGGGACCTTAGGCTACAAAAGAACACATTGTGGACCTAATCCATTACTAAAAGTTGGATAGGGACCTTAAACCGATTTTCCCGAATATAAAATATATTTTATTTTTTTTATTTTATTTTTTTATGTGACTAAACAATTATGAATGTTCCGAAAATAGAAAGGTTTTTTTTTTTTTTTTTACATGTAAAAACAGAACAACATTTTTGCAGAAAATTATAAAATAATTTCAGAATATCACGTGGTTATATTCTATCTCCAATAACTATTTATTATGTTTTTAAATTATTCAATACAAATAATTAATACTATATCTTGGGGGTGTTTGTTCCAGATTATTTAACCCAACTTATAGTTTTTAGCTTAAGAAAAGCAGAAGCAAATTGTTTGTTAGACTTTTATCAGCTTAAACTTAAACTTTTATCAGCTTTTTCCGCAGGGCAAATAAGTTGAATTTGAGAAGCTGCTCCAAGGTGCTTCAAATTTTTAGCTTAAGTGGAAAAGGATCAAAATTACTTAAATGCCCTTCACTAATTTGAAGTATTACCAAATTACCATTGTACAAACCACAAAGATATCATTGTTCACTCTGAGAAAGAGAGAGATTGGCGATTTCTGGTGAAGCTCTCTCTCTCTGTTCGCCGTTGTGCCTTTCCTCTCTCTCTCTCTCTCCGATTTCCGGCGATTTTCAGTCGCATCGCCGCCATCGCACTCAACCACTACTGCGATATCTTTCTCTTTCTCTCATACTCTTTCTACAACCGTTGCAATCACTATGATCGTCATCGCAATCCGCCATCATTCCAACCCTCAAGACCAGATCGCGACAACAAGCTCCTCAGATCTAGGGTTTTTGGTGGTGGTGGAGGAGATGGATAAGTTGAGAGAGGGCTTCTTGCAGACCACCGACAGCGGCGACGACTCCTCAAATCTAGGGTTTTGCAAAATTGTAATGAAAAAAAAGAAAAAAAAAAACAATTTATTAAAATTAACTTCCATTTAATTTTTTAAAAAATATTTCAATTAATATTGAAATAAAATTGTGCAATTTATATCCATTAAATAAATTACACAATTTATTTCACAATTATTGATATAAATTGCACAATTGCACAATTTAAATAAAGAAATAAATTGCACAATTTATTTCAATTAATATTGATATCAATTTATTTATTTTAAATAACTTCTATTAAAAGAATTTTATAAATAAATAAAAAAAACAGTTGTTGCTAATTGATATTAATGAAAAAAAGAAAAGAAATAACTTCTATTAAATGAAAAAAAAAATGAAATAACAATTATTGTAATGAAATGTATCAATTTTTATATTAATTGATACTAATTATATTAACTTCATTAATGAAATAATTTTTCTTTATAAATTAAAAACGAAGAAAATGAAAAAATAACAATTTTTATATGTTATAAAGGGTAAAAAAGATATTACACAGTAAAAAGTTATTTTACAACTTATTCAACAAAACATTACTTAACAGTCTCTGATTAAAGTCATAATCTATAATCTGTTAAGCTATAATCTATAATGTATTTTAAAAGCTACACTAGACAGCATTTTCTACCAATCATACTATCATAAAGTATTATATAAATGCATTCTCAAAGTACCGAATAATCACCTAATTTTAGCCCCATGAAGGACCCACAAATGGGGGGGGGGTGTTTGGATTTTTTTTAAAAAAAAATTTTGGGCTAAAATGTACTAGAAATTTTTAAAAAAATTAATAAAATTAAATATCACATTAAATTCATAATTATTTTAATTTTTTTCCATAAATATTAGGGAAATTGACCAGTAAATCCCATTTTGTGGACTTGTAATCCATAAGGTCCTAAATGTTTTCTTGGTGACTGGATGGTCCTTTAATTTGTTTGTTGACTGTTTTGCCACTGCTAGTATTATTGGTTGATTGGTGTGGGTTTGTATGGGAAAGGTGAATGAGTGTTTGTGTGTCACGTTGATCGGAAAAGCACCCTAATACCTTTTTTTAATTTAATAGGTTTGTAACACTCACAGAAGTAGAACGTGATTTCGTACGTGACGTGAACACGCGAAATACACCCGCCCCATCAAAGGTTCCCCACATCCAAGGTGTGTGATCCCTCTGTTTTTCTTTTTGAGCACTGTTGGCGTCAAACATAGGTATCAAACATAGGTACCAATGGAATACACTACACCCGGCCCTCCAAACGTGGGATTACTATCACACCTACACCCGCCCCATCACAGGTTCCCCACATCCAAGGTGTGTGATCCCTCTATTTTTCTTTTTGAGCACCGTTGGCGTCAAACATAGGTAGGTACCAATGGAATACATTATCACACCTACACCCGCCCAACCAAATGTGGGATTACATATAAAAAAATGAAAACATAACAACCCATAATTGATCTAAGGGCATATTTGTCCCCCACATAACAATGTAATTCAAAAAATGAGTTATCAGTAAGATATCTCTACTATTATGGACTGCCCAATCAAACAAAATATTCATGGGACCAAATGGAATACAATTTCGCCATATGGGACTTTCTGATAAATTCCCCTAAATATTATATCTAATTATAAAAAAATGAGAAAATTATTGATAAATCCTATTTAGAAGTGTTTTAGCCCAAGAAGTCCATAAAAGAATTTTTTAACCCATTTAGTCCCATGTATGTATAGTTTTATTCCATAAAATCTTTTTCCTTGATTTACACTATTTTCTTGGACACTTATGCCCTTTATATTTAATTTTGATACCTTTATAAATATTTTTTGAACGGTTAGCAATTTATGATGTGAACATTCATATTTTAAAATTGACATTGGTAGGAATGTAAAATTGGCCCGTGGACGTCCCGAAACCCGTCAGCGAACCGGGGCGGGCCCGGCCCGTTAACAATGTGAATATTCACATTGACATGTTAACATTCACATTAATAGGAGTGTAAAATTGGCCCGCGTCCCGTGGCGGCGCGAAACCCGCCCGTAGTCCATGGACGGCCCGGGGCGGGTCCGGTCCGGACCGTTGACAATGTGAATATTCACGTTGACATGTTAACATTCACATTGATAAGAGTATAAAATTGGTCCGCGGCCCATGGGTGGCTAAAAGCCTGCCCGCGGCCCGGCCCGGCCCGTTGACAATATGAATATTCACATTGACATGTTAACATTCACATTGATAAGAGTATAAAATTGGCCAGCGTCCCGTGGGCGGCCAAAAGCCTGCCCGCGGCCCGGTGCGGGCCCGGCCCGGGCCGTTGACAATGTGAATATTCAAATTGACATGTTAACATTCACATTGATAGGAGTGTAAAATTAGTCCGCGCCCTGTGGTTGCCCGAAACTCGCCCACGGCCCGTGGGCGGGTCCGGCCCGTTGACAATGTGAATATTCCCATTAACATGTTAATATTCACATTGATAAGAGTATAAAATTGGCCCGCGCCCCGTAGCTACCCAAAACCCGCCCACGGCCGGTGGGCAACCCGGGGCGGGCCCGGCCTGTTGACAATGTGAATATTCACATTGACATGTTAACATTCACATTGATAAGAGTATAAAATTAGCCCGCGCCCCGTGGCTGCCCGAAACCCTCTCACGGCCCGTGGGCGGCCTGGGGCGGGCCCGGCCCGGCCTGTTGACAATGTGAATATTTACATTGACATGTTAACATTCACATTGATAAGAGTATAAAATTAACCCGCGTCCCGTGGCTGCCCGAAACCCTCTCACGGCCCGTGGGCGGCCTGGGGCGGGCCCGGCCCGGCCTGTTGACAATGTGAATATTTACATTGACATGTTAACATTCACATTGATAAGAGTATAAAATTGGCTCGCGGCCCATGGGTAGCCAAAAGTCCGCCCGCGGCTCGGGGCAGGCCCGGCCCGGCCCGGCCCGTTGACAATGTGAATATTCACATTAACATGTTAACATTCACATTGATAAGAGTGTAAAATTGGCCCGCTGCCCGTGGGCGGCCTGAAGCACGACCGCAGCCCGAGGCGAGCTTGGCTCGACCCGTGACAATGTGAATATTCACATTGACATGTTAACATTAACATTGATAGGAGTATAAAATTTGTCTGCTGCCCAAAGCTTGCCCTCGGCCCGGGGTAGGCTCGGCCCGGCCCGTTGACAATGTGAATATTCACATTGACATGTTAACATGCATATTGATAGGAATGTAGAATTGGCCCGCGGCCCGTGGGCTGCTCGAAGCCCGTCCATGGCCCGGGGCAGGCTCGTTTGGGTCCGGGCCCGAGCATGTCCGAGACCCTAGGCTAGGGCCTAGGCCATCAGTTTGAAGTCCGGCCCGGCCCATCGGCCCGCTTAAGGCCCATTCAAGGCTCGGTCCGAGACCCAGCCCACCTGAGGCACAATGTCTTTTTTTGTGAAAAATAATAAAATTTTGGTAGAAAAAATTAAAAAGAATTAAAAAAAAATGGCCAGGCCCGCCCAAGCCCCGCCTAAGCTCGAGTCTAGGCCCAGGCCCACCGACCCGACCCGAGGTTGTCGTCTTCGGGCCGCGAGCCAATTTTACACTCCTATGAATGTGAATGTTAATATGTCAATGTGAATATTCACATTGTCACGGGCCGGGCCAGGCCCGCCCCGGGCAGTGGGCGGGCTTCGGGCCTCCCACGGGCCGCGGGCTAATTTTACACTCTTATCAATGTGAATGTTAATATGTCAATGTGAATATTCACATTGTCACGGGCCGGGCCGGGCCGGGCCGGGCTCGCCCCGGGCCGCGAGTCAATTTTACACTCTTATCAATGTGAATGTTAACATGTCAATGTGAATATTCACATTGTCACGGGCCGGGCCGAGCCGGGCTCGCCTCGGGCCGCCCATGGGACGCGAGTCAATTTTACACTCTTATCAATGTGAATGTTAACATGTCAATGTGACTATTCACATTGTCATGGGCCGGGCCGGGCTCGCCCCGGGCAGCGAGCGGGCTTCGGGCCTCCCACGGGCCACGGGCTAATTTTATACTCCTATCAATATGAATGTTAATATGTCAATGTGAATATTCACATTGTCACGGGCCGGGCCGGGCTCGCCCCGGGCCGCCCACGGGCCGCATGCCAATTTTACAGTCTTATCAATGTGAATGTTAATATGTCAATGTGAATATTCACATTGTCACAGGCCGGACCGGGCTCGCCCCGGGCCGCGAGCTAATTTTACACTCCTATCAATGTGAATGTTAACATGTCAATGTGAATATTCACATTGTACATGGGCCGGGCCCCTACACATTGACGATATGAACATTCACATTGACGGTGTGAACATTCACATTAGGGGTATTTTGGTAATTATGTCACCCATAGGACTTATTGAAACATAAGAAAATAATATGAACTAAATAGAACATAAGTAGATACATTAGGGGTATTTTGGTAATTATGTCACCCATAGGACTTATTGAAACATAAGAAAATAATATGAACTAAATAGAACATAAGTACATGAAAAGGGTATTTTGGTCTTCTTACCTCAAATAGGACATAATGGAATAGTCAAAAAAAAATATGAATTAAATGAAACATAAGTAATTAAAAATAGATTTATGGAAAAAGCTCCCTAAAAAAATTTAACATTTTTTTTTTTTTAAAGCACAAGACAAACTAAAATCTAGTCAAATAACCAACTCCCCGAGCCATTAAAGTGGACCCCACCTAACACCCAGAGCTAAAATAACCTCCGGAGTGGCCGCTCTCCAACTTCACCGGCACTGTCACCCTCCCCAGATCTCCGACCAATCACAATTCTTTTTTCTCAGTGCTCTTTCTTTTCTTCATCACCACCATTCGCTTCTCAATCAACAAACCCCAGCTTTTCTGAACATTTTTGGACCTAACTAACGATGACAATTCGATTTTTTACCAGATCGTTTTCAGATCTACACAGAATACTTGGTGTTGGTTTTTGAATTTTGGTGTTTTGGATCAAAAATGGCGTCGAGGAATCGGACAATCTTGTATAGGAAGTACAGAGATGCACTGAAGAGCGTTCGTGTTCCTTCCGGGTCTTCCACGTCCTTTTCATCTCCCTCCTCGAATTCTGGAGGCCCTGTGATCGAATTGTCGACCTCTTCGCTTCTTAATCCCAATCGCTCTTATGCTCCTCTCAGTACAGAGGATCCCGGAGCCTCCAGGTACATCTCTCTCTCTCTCTCTCTCTCTCTCTCTCTATGTAGATATGCACATATTTGTATGTACCTGTCGCATTCATGTATGCATACTAGACGGTGTGAACAATCGATGAGCGCGCTATCAAAATTAACCAATTGAATGTAGAAGAAAGAAAAGAAAATTTGTCGAAATTTGGAATTCAAAATCAAACTATGAGGTAGATGGTTGTACAGGGGCAATTTGGGGATGAAAAAAAGTGACAATTCACACCAAAATGAGTTGTGGGCTTTATATAATAGTATAGATTGTGCATTTGAGTTTCCATCTTTTGCAAATGATATTGTTAGAGTGGATGAAACTAATGGATTAATCACCAGCAAATTAGAAATATTGGGAGAAGTACTTGTGTCAAAAGAGTTTAATATTTGTAAATTAAATTAAACACATGAAATGTAGTTTTAGTAGCAATAGAAGTATAAATAGTGACGAAGTAAAGATTGAAAATTAAACATTAAACAAAAAGTGAACATTTTCGTTACCTACGTTGATTATTAATAATGATCAAGATGTTAGAGGATTGGAACGGAAAGTTTATAAAACAGTTGTAAGACCAATGATGTTTTGCAAGACAAAATGTTAGGCAACGAAAACAACACGTTCATAAACAGAGTATGGCTGAGATGAGGGTAAGACTAGAAAAGAATTAATTAGAATTGGATTTATTCGTGAAATGTTAGGAGTAGTATTGATTGAAGATAAGTTGGTCATGTACAATGAAGATAGGTAAATTCAATTGTAGAGTGATATGATCATTGTAAATGGAAATGTTAAGGGAAGGGAAAGACATAAACTAACATGGGATGTGGTAGTGAAAAAAAGGATATTAATTTATTTAATATAACAGAGAATATAGTCATTCACAAAATGGAATGAAGAAAATGCTCCATGTAGCCGATCCCACCTGATTAGGACATAAGGTTTAACTTGGGCTTCTATCTTATTCACTGACAATGTTTCTTTATGGTTGTTCTTGTATCTTATTACATAATTACTTAGGTTTGGATGATTGATTGGGATTGGTTTGTCTATACTGAAAGGAGAGGATGCTAAGAGTACACCACATGATGCAAGGTGTGCCAACTTGGATGCATGGGTGGCATAAAGGAATGCAAGGTGTGGTAACTTGGATGTATGGGTCAATAAGGGAATGAGATGGTTAGTTTGAAGAGATGGTTTTGGTTGGTTGAAAGTATGGAGATGTTTGAAAAGTCGTGGAAGGTATGGCGATACTGATACAATATGGTGTATAAAGCATGATGATAGGTATCTTGGCATAAGAAGTTGATACATTTGGAGGTCGAAGAAGTAGACCAGGGGTAGTTGCAGATTTGCATAGAGCATGAAGGGGGTAGCTCCCCAAACCAAACCAAACTAAGCCTTGTGTCCCAATCAAGTGGGGTCGGCGTCATGAATCTTTTTTCTTTATTCAACTCTATCAAGGGCTATATGCTCTAGTAAAATAAAATAAATTTATATATTTCATCACTATTGCATCCCATGTCAACTTATTTCTTCCCCTACCCCGGTATTCATTGTACATAACCAAACCATCTTAACATGTTCTCTCTTAATTTATCTTCAATAGGTATTACTCTTCCCATTTCATGAATATATTCATTTTTAATTCTATCTTTTTTGTGTTACCACACATCTATCCAAGCATTCTCATCTCAGCTAAACACATTTTATGCACATGTTGTTTCTTAATTGCCTAACACTCTAGGCCCCCTCTATTAAAAAATTGCACCTTTTCTTTTATTTATAGAAAATCTTTCTGATTTGCTCTCCTCAAAATTTCTATATTCTCACTCTAGATCATTTACAGGCCCTAATTTTTTCTCTCTTTTTTTTTTTTCAAAAAAATTCTTGCAATTTGGTCCTTTGAAATGTTTATTTCATGTGAAGCCCCTTCTATTTTTAAAATATAGTATTTATATTTTATGTCTTGAAGTTTTGTGGAGTTAAATAATTTGTAGAACATTTCTTCTCTTACCAAAATGCTATTTCTCCGTATACTTATAGTCCTCCCTTGTTCTTCTCAAGCAGCAAGTACATTTTCCTTTTATCAATCCACCTCAATTCCTTCATTGGCGGTAATATGGTTTCTTCTTTGATTGGTTTATCAAGATTTGTAGATTGTTGTAATTCTGCAACGCAGCTTCCTAAACCAGATTTAATGCTTCATCAATTATCCTTGATAAGCATACATTGAATACCTCTGAAACAGCTCCCTAGTTGCATCTCTCTCTCTCTCTCTCTCTCTCTCTCTCTCTCTCTTGTAGATGAAGTTGTTTGCACTGTTGAACATATTTTTGTGTAAACTAAGATCACAAAAATCAAATAAAAAAGGACAACTCTAAACCTATACACACCTGAAACATCTAAACAATAACATACTGAAATCTCTAAACCAAATAAATGAAATAAGAGGAAGAAGTGGAAGAGAAAAAAACAATTCTTTGCATACTAAAGACTACAACTCATTGCAGCTGCAAGCCTGCAATTTTAGGAGTAAGTGTTATGACTGATTTAGGGCCCTAGGAGTCAATTAAGGTAAGCCAAGGACCTTAAACTATAGTTTTCCCTTTAGATAATTTCTTGGCTTTGTCACTGACCGGGGGTATGTTGTTGTAAGAGAGGTGTAGGAAAATACAATGATCAGGAATATAACTCTTTATTGTTGTCTCACATTTTAGATCACCATGCCTTTCATCACGATCCGGGCACAGTTATGCTTGCCAACCTCAACACACATTTCCATCAATGTGCATCATCCAACTATACTTATCTTGTTTTATCACCATACTGTCACCATCCAACCTAAGTCCACCATTGTTTCCATGCAAACTTCATTCATCCCACTCTTTCACCCCCATCATGTCTTTCATCATGCTATTATCTTCAGTACTACGTTTATAATACTGCAATCACCTCAAGTACCCAATTATTTAACATTCCTTCTCTCAGATGAATGTTTGAAGCTTTAGAGCCTCTTGCTTCAATTCTCTCTCTCTCTCTCTCTTTGAGTTTTTGGGGAATTGTAAATTCCTGTGGAGATATAGTGATATAGCTGTTGATCTATTATTGGTGTACTGGATCATCTCATCTGGTTTTGGTGTTTTTTCTAAGGCAAATTACACTAATAGTCTCTATAGTTTGAGGCTTGTGTCACTTTGATTCCTGACTTTTCAATTGTGACACATTTGACTCTGAATTTTGAATCTTGTTTCAAATAAGGATAATTGAAGATACCATTACTTAATTTCAAGGGTAAAATCGTCAATTTGATAAAATATAAACTAATTTGACAAAAATAAATTTCAAAAAAATATTTTTTAAAATTTTAAAATTATTTCTACACTCCAAAGATAAAATTATGTGAAATTGATAAATCTTTTAGACATTTATTTATTTTACCAAATTAATTTTTATTATATGTTTAGATGATGGGTAGTTGTTAAACTTTTAATGTGTAATCGATACATTTAATATATGAAATATTTTTAGTTTTGGATTTTTTTTTGATTTAATGGATTGGTATAATAATGATATCAAAGTTGTCGCCATATTTGACTTTTGCAAAAATAGAAACTAGTTTAATGAAAACAAAAAAACCACCCATTACATGATTATCATCCAAACACATAATAAAAGTTAATTTGGTAAAATAAATAAATAAATAAATGTCTAAAAGATTTATCAATTTTATATAATTTTATCTTTAGTGGGTAGAAATAATTTTTAAAAATTTCAAAATATTTTTTTGACATTTATTTTTGTCAAATTAGTTATATTTTATCAAATTGACGGTTTTGCCCTTGAAAAATCAAATGATATCTTCAATTGTCCATATTTGAAACAAGATTCAAAATTCAGAGCCAAATGTGTCACAATTGAAAAGTCAGGGACCAAAATGACATAAATCCCAAACTATAGGGACCATTAGCGTAAATCACCATTTTTTCTAATACAATTTACTTTTTTGAATACAAAAAGTTGTTGTTTTAACACTATAAATTAAAGCAGTAGAACAGAATGTTGTGGTCCAAAAGTGGCTCATCAATACCCTAATTACAGTGTTAGATCTCAATAAATGAAAACAGGTTTTGTTTAGTGGGTTTTCTGATTATGTGGAACCGTCTCCTTTTATTTTTACTTTGTGTGCACACTCTTTCTGTAATAAGGAAGTATATGGATTTCTCCCTGGTTAGAGTCAAATATTTGGTTGTTTGCTGCAGTAGAGGTGCACTGACAGTGGGTCTACCTCCAGCTTGGGTGGATGTGTCTGAAGAAATAGCAGCAAATGTGCAACGTGTGCGGGTGAAAATAGGTGAGCTATCCAAGGCTCATGCCAAGGCTTTAATGCCCTCGTTTGGAGATGGTAAAGAAGATCAATGCAGAATTGAGGCTCTTACTCAGGAGATAACTGGTCTTTTAAAAAAATCAGAGAAGAGATTACAGAGACTCTCTGCTGGCGGGCCTTCTGAGGATTCAAATATTAGGAAAAATGTGCAGGTATGACTCGGTAGCTGCTGGTCATAATGTTGCCTTTGGTACAACTTGTTACTTGTTACAGTATGATAAACTTTGACTTTCTTTGAGAATTTATTTTTGTGCTGAAGGTTTGTCACTTTTTTCTAATAAATGCTTCAATGGTTCATTAAGATCCCCCCTCTCCTGCCACTAAAAATCACTACACCTGCAGGCTTAATTTTTTTCCTTGCAGTAAGGAATTTTCATACTTAATAAAGATATTTACTCTGATTTTTTTGCTCAACTTGAATGGTTGAATGGTTGCCTTTCACTGATTGCTCCCGCTTTAATGCAGTTTGGCATATATACTATATAAAGGTTTATAGGCATCTGGTTGTTCATTTTTCTTTTCACCTTTTCAGTGATAATGGGAAATCAGGCGAAAGGTCATCTTTTCTCTTTTGTTGGACTGTTGCTCTCATGCTGGGAAATTTCCATTTAACTTTATCAAAGTTAATGATTGCAGAAAGTTTTATCATTTGTTGTCCCAAGCTGGGGTGATTTCTAGAGTTGTGCATGATGACATTTATTATGAGGTTCTGTCAGCTTGTATCTTCTCAAAAGATGGCTGATTCTGATAAGCTGTTTCAATGTTTCCTTTCCAGCGCTCTCTCGCCACCGACCTGCAGAGCCTTTCAATGGAACTTCGCAAGAAACAGTCAACTTATTTGAAACGCCTGCGGCAACAGAAAGAGGTCTGCACATAATTTTTCTATTCCATTTTTCTGATGACAGAGTTTATTAGGACCATGTTTTGGCTTTCTACTTTACAGCTTAATGTGACTCATTTCTCTCCTTTCTGGCATTTGGAATTGCTTTGCCTTGCATGATTTACCTCAGTGGTTTACAATGCTCTGCTTTTTTTAATTTATCAGGAAGTGGATGCCTGCAAACTTTTTCTAATATTGCTTTGTGATGTAGGGTCCCGAACCAGATGGGGTAGACATAGAAATGAACTTAAATGGAAATAATTCCCGAAGAGAAGATGACGAATTTGATGACATAGTAAGCTGATTTTCTACTTCCCATGTGTAATACTTTATCTCTTTCTTCATATGTATGTACATATAAAATTATGAATACATGCTCGATATGGAGAATTTACTGAAATTACTACTTGATCAGCAAGATGAATCAAATTGTTAATGTAAACTACATGGGTCAGAAATCCATGATATGAAGATTTTTGTAATAATTTTTTTGGGGTTTTATTAAGGTGCCGTTTGGTAACACACGTTTTCAGTTTTCTGTTTATATTTACAAAAATTTAAAAAACTCAAATAAAAACTTGTTTGGTAAAATTTTTGATTTATAAATCAGTAGTCTCAGTTTATAAATTTGGCCAAAAAATGAAAATACAAAAAATGTGTTTCCGTTTTGAGTTTTGAGTTTTTTTTTTTTTTTACTACCCAACATTAGCCACCACCCGCCACCATTTTCCACCACCGTCTTCCGCCACCACCACCCACCCCCACCACCACCTACTACCACCACTCACCACCCACCCGTCACCACCACCCACCAGCCACTACCACCCACCCCCTCGCCACCACTACCACTACCACCACCACCACCACCCACCTGCCATCCACTCACCACCACCTATCACCTGCCACCACCACCCACCCACTCGCCGCCACCACCCACCCCCTCGCCACCACCACCACCACCACCACCACCAACACCCACCTGCCATCCACCCGCCACTACCATCCACAGCCCGCCACTTACTTGCCACCACCACTCACCACCCACCTGCCACCACAATCTACCACCTGCCACCCACCACCACCAGCCACTTGCCACCCACCCGCCACCACCACCCACCACCCACCACCACCACCACCACCACCACCACCACCACCACCCATTCGCTACCACCCACCACCCGCCACCGTCACCCACCCACCCACCATCACCACCTGCCACCACCCACTACCACCCGCCATCCGCCACCCACCTGCCACCACCACCCACTCGCTACCACCGATCACCCGCCACCGTCACCCACCCACCCACCCACCCACCTACCATCACCACCCACCCGCCATCCGCCATCAACCACCCACCACCCATTCGCTACCACCCGCCACCGTCACCCACCCACCCACCCACCCACTACCACCACCCGCCATCCGTCACCCATCCGCCACCACCGCCACTACCACCACCCACTCGCTACCACCCATCACCCGCCACCGTCACCCACCACCCCCACCCACCGCCACCAACTACCCACCACCCACCGTCTTCCGCCGCCCCTTGCCACCACTTGTCATTTCTCACTCTTTTTTATATTTTTAAATTTTTTTAAACATTTTGTCAATTACCAAACGCGTTTGTAGTTTATGTTTTTCTAAAAATAAACAAAAACCAGTTTATAAAATTTTTGTAAGTATAAACTGAAAACGTAAACGTTACCAAACACACCCTAAGAATTTAAGCATTATATAGTTATGTAGCAAGCTACGTTTTTTTTTTAACAACAAACTATGTTTAATGGGTACTTTTTTGTTCCTTGGTCAGTATTGTTGGGTAATTGAACTGTCCATCTTTAAATAGGCTTGCAACTTGGGTGGGTTTGATTGATCTGGGGTTCTAATCTGATTAGACCCAACCTGATGGGCTTGCCCATTATCGACCATGCAGAGACTCAAGCATGAAGTACACCAAATCAAGTCCAGCCTGAGCCCAACTTATGAACTCTAGTTGCCTGAATATGTCACAATCTTCAATAGAAGATCCAAATCAGGAAAAAAGAAAAACCATGGACTAATGGATTGATTAAAAAACTTCAAGAAATTAGTTAATGCTCGTAACATGCCCTATATATGCACATATTGCTAACTCATACATGAATGCGCATACACGCGCATGCACACACACACATACAGAGTGGACTTGAAAAGAAGTTGGATAAAGTTTGAAGTTCTTTGCTACCGTTGGAAGACTTGCGGTGGTTGCTAGTAGTAGGAGGAACACTTGATGCAACACAATGTAGCTTTTTAAATTAGAATTTAAAATTTCTGAATAAATCGTATGTATCAGAAGAAAACAAAGGAAATTATATTTTTATAGGATATGCTTAAACACAAATACACATATAGACCAGGCTTCGGTTAGCCACTATCTCTGCCAGGCTTGCCCAAATTCAATTCGGGATGAGGTCACACACACACACACACACACAGATCCTGAGCCCTAGCCTGGTCTGATTTTTGAAAGAACATGTCGAATCCTGGAAAAAGGTCTGTCTGGGTTCAGGCTGTTCGGGTTCAATCAGCGTAACGTGCAGCCCTACTCATACATAGAAGGGATTCTAGAGACCACTTGGGTTGTGCTCTACTTGTGAACAAATACTTGGATTTCACATTTTTTATTTTTTTGTTATTTTGGTGTTTGAGGAAAGAATATCTTCCCAACTGGGTTGTGATTGCTGATTGAATTCTTGAAATCGAAGTGACTCTGGAAACTGCGTTTTGTGTGGCTTGCGTGTACAATTTGTTCCTTTTTTCTTCTTTAGGTCTTGGGGTTGGCTGGAATGGGGTGACTTATTGTGACAAACTTTTGGGAGGTTTCTCCTTCCTTCATCAATATTAAACTTTGACATACACAAAATTTTTAAAAAAAATATTCCCAGCAAAGCTTTAACATTATTCTTGCAAATTATTTATTAGGGGTTTAATGAGCATCAAATGGCTAAACTAAGGAAAAGTGAGGCATTCACTGCAGAAAGGGAGAGAGAGATCCAGCAGGTAAGTGAAAGCTCTTGCATCACTGTAATGCTTTCATTTTCAGTTGGCCAAATGAATTTTTAATTTCTTTTCTTTGTTGTTTTGGTTTTGGTATTGGTAGGTTGTGGAATCAGTAAATGACCTTGCTCAGATTATGAAGGATCTATCAGTGCTCGTCATTGACCAGGTTAGAAATTATGCATCCTTTCTATTGGATCAGGAATTCCTCAAAGATTTTAAGGTCACAAACTGAATTTATGCTTCCAAACAGGGCACTATTGTCAATAGGATAGATTACAACATTCAGAATGTTGCAGCATCAGTCGAGGAGGGCTTTAAACAGCTGCAGAAGGTTCTCTTCTTCTCATCTTTTCACCATTGTGTATAATTGTATGTTAAAATTTCTGCTAAGTTCTCGTTCCCCTCAGTCTCTCATATTATTTCCCGTGGCAATGTTGTGTCGGGCGTCATTGGTATTTACAGGCAGAGAGAACACAGAAACAAGGGGGGATGGTGAAGTGTGCTACAATTCTCATTATCATGTGCTTCGTTATGTTGGTCCTCTTAATTCTCAAGGAAATATTTTTGTGATTGGGAAACACACTTCTGTATAAATCCTGCTTCAAGTGTTTGTTTGTGAGATTCTTCTCTTCAAATTTTACATGCCGAGACATGCTGGCACACGTCCTTCATTTTGGAAGAACGGAGGATTTTGAATTGCCCAAGGTAGATACACTAGATTAATTCTCTTCTTCTTCTTCAAATTTTTTATTACATTCAAAATTTACATCCCGGTGTATTACTTGTGACTACTATGGGTCCATGTATAGAGCATTTATTGTAATTTGGGTAAGTGAGGAGTGTCTTTTGCCAATAGACCGGGTGTGAATTCATTAGAATTACCCCAACCCCAGGTGATTTTGTAATTTTGTCACAAATGCTCATTTTTCTGAGGCGATAAACTTAAATATTTTGTACCGATTCTTTCTTGAAATAAAATGGAATGTTATCCCATTTTAGGAGCTCAAATTCACTGGCACATTGTATGCAAGGAAATTTCTGTCATTTCAGGTTGTTTGATGCTTTTAAATGTGTAGTTTGACTTCAAATATCAGTGACTGCTATTTCTGGTAAACGTTGAGTTGATTTGATTATTTCAGTTTTTGTCACAATCAGATCCTGCATATGACTTCAATTCTGTTATTAGATCTGTTTCGTAATGAGATAGAATTGGGTTGAACAGGTTTGTAGGTAGGTATGAACTACGGGTGCACAAAATAGTCAAAGTAAACCGAAGAACCAAACCAATTTGACCTCTGGGCTGGGTTGGTTCGGTTTCTGAGCGCTGGTTCAGTTCTGGGACTTCAAACTTACCAACTCGGATTGGGTTTTCTCTTTGTTTAAGCTTTGTCTAAACTGAATCAACTTAAAAACTGAACCTATATATAGTAGGAAAATTTAGCCAAAATACTCCATTGGACCTTGTTGGATGAAAATGACAGTTTAATTTGTTTTGCTTCATAAACCTCCTAAAGAAGATGTACATAATTGTGCAAGCACAAAGTTAAATATTCTTTTTTTTTTTTTGATAATATTGACAGAGTAACATATTACTGTAAACTAGAATAACATGTTTTTGTGAGATAGCGTAACATGTTACTATCAAACAGAATAACATGTTACTGTTTACATTAATTTCGACAATACTAATTTTTTTTTTTAAGAATTTCGTAATCAACATGGATTTTATTTGATAGATCTTGACAAGAGAATTCTAAAATATTAATTTTTTTAAAAATTAACATTTAGATCAAAAGTTATATTATTTTAAAGTTTAACATTTTGATAATAATGGTATGTGTTGAACTTTTTAAGGAAAATTTTTTGCAATTGTATTAAAATTTTATTATGAGGAGATTTTGACCAAATCCTCCCCTATATTATATAAAATTTTACTTATATTCACATGTTTCACCTAATTAATCTATTGCACTAAACTTTATTTCATATTGGCCAAAGGAAAGTAAACAACGAAATACTAGAAACTTGGGTTGGATTTCACATGAGTTGATTTTATTTGTATCGATCGTGTTTAACCTTAAGTTGGACTTTACTACAATATTCATAATTGTTGGCATATATTAAATATTATTATTATTTATTTGTGTTATACTTAAATGTTAAAAATTTATTTATTTTAATTATATATTATTGATCTGTAGGGAATTATATATTATTAATTGATTTACTTATTCTTAGTATAATGGCATAAAATTCAATTTATTGACTTAAAAAAACTGTAGCTCATTTAATAAATATATTTCTCAATAAAAAGCCTATTTTAGCCACTTTAAAAAATCATTAGAAAAAAAAATTAAGAATATATGAAATAAATATTTTTTAAAATTAATTTTCTTTGTACGTATATTCTTAGCCAATAAACCTAATTTTTAGCTAATTTCCAAAAGGAGCCCTTAAGATTGTATAACTTGCTAAAAGATATATCAGATAAATTTGAAAACTATTCAATATTTCTAGAGTATTATGTATTCATATTCATTCACTAATTATTATGCACTATATCTTCTCATGTTACTTAATGGGTAAACTATCAATAGGTCATACTTTGGAGACTTATTATCCAATAGGTCCTACTTTGGAGACTTATTACCCATTAAGTCCTATTTGATAAATTTATTAAGTGATAAAGATAAATTTATCAGTCTTTTTTTTTTATGAATAAATTTATAGTGATAAATTTATCAGTCTCTTTGTTTTTATAAATAAATTTTTAGTGATAAATTTATCACTCTCTTATTTTTATAATGTTAAATTTATTAGTTAGGACCTGTAGGTAAATAAGTCTAGTTAATAGGACTAATTGGTAAATACCCCTTACTTAATTACCTGATACAAAATCACGAGTTCTATTTTTTCTATCAATCATAACACCTTAAAATATCACATGATCATATTCTAAGAATACTCAATAACTACTTGATAAATTCACGATCACATCACATGTGACATAGCGATATGTTTATTAAATACTAAACAACAATATCTCATACAATCCATGCATTTTTGTACACGTACTCGTACATGGGTACGGAGTCTACACATGTGATTTGAGTATATAATAATGAATAGAAAATGAGATATAAAATACACACAATTTCTACATGGGTTTCCAAATTATTTTAATATATATTATTTAATGAATAATAGTCTGTCCAGCAAGCTCTCGTAGCTCAGTTGGTTAGAGCACCCGTTTAGTAAGCGGGAGGTCTTGAGTTCGACTCTCAACGAGAGCATCTTTCTTATGTGTTTTTCGTGTAAAAAAAAAAAAAAAAAAAACATTTACTAAAAAATTAATTTAATTTAATAATCATAACAATATATTTTTATTATATTCATTTTCAAATAAAATACTTTTTTCATAAAAATAAAAAAGAAAAAGAATTATTTACTGAAAAATTAATTATTTATAAAAAAATTAATTTAATTTAATAATCATAACTGTATTATTTTATTATATTTATTTTCAAATAAAAGAATGACATGTTCTCAAATTTAAACTTGTCTTCTACTTTTTTGAAATAGATATATAATAAAATTATGTGCTGCGTTAGTGTAATACAGTTCCTAGAATTTTACGCATTGAAATTCTTAAACAATTTTTATTTTTCTGATTTTCTGTTTTGAATTATTTTTTTTGTTGTTTCTTCTTTTACAAATACAATATATAGCTCACATATTAATATTGGTTTTTCAATGCTAATAATTTAAACTTTATGTGGTGCGTTAGTGCAATACAGTTCCTAGAATTTCACACACTGAAATTCTTAAACAATTTTTACTTTTCTAATTTTCTGTTTTGAATTTTGTTGTTGTTGTTGTTGTTTCTTCTTTTACAAAAACAATAATATAGCTCACGTATTAATATTGGCTTTTCGATGCTAATAATTTAAACTTTTGGAACCGAGTAACCACTTCCAAATGAAATAGTTATGCTTAGCAAACTTAAATTTTCTTCCATTGCATACACACTGCATACTTAATTTACTAATCTCTGCCACTCGTGTCTAAATGAGTTAATAAAATATAGAGTTTAAATTCATATAACAGTCATGTTTCCGACCCCCAGTGACGTGTCGCCTTATCATTGGCTGAAAATACAAAAAAAAAAAAGAAAAAAGAAAAGAGAAAAGAAAAGAGTTTTTTTTTTGGCCAATCACGGACGACCCCAGCACCCCCACTGGGGGTCGGAAGCTTTATTCTTCATATAAAATGTAAAAATACTAAATTTATGGTGAGAGATGTATACTAACAATTGTGGAACATTGAAGATAAGAAAGCTCATCAATTCATGACATTCAAACCACCCAGGATATGTGTCAAATTACTACTTTATTACATATATATTGTGAACCACATAATATATTAAAAATCTCAAAATATATAAAATTCCACATAATTGTCATTGAAATAATCCTGTATGATTGCACTAATAGCAAAACTGAATTTGCAACACCACTCACTAAGCTTGGCTTTGAGTTTTCAAATACAGATTTTGAGTTTTTTATTTTTTGTGTTTTGTTATCTTTATTGAACCTTTTTTTTTTTTTTTTTTTCTAAATATATTTTAGTTGATTTCTTTTTTTAACATAAATACATCTAAAAAGTAAAATATTTTCTTTAAAAAATTTAATAATACAAAAAATATGATGTCTTGAATTGTATTTTTTTGTATTTAGTGACTTTTTAAAAATATCTTTTTATAAATATTTTACTTTTTTAAATATATTTAAATTAGGCGTATCTAAAAAGTAAATAAATTTAACTAAAATATTAAAAAAAGTTCACTTAGAACACAACTATACGGAAAATTTAAAAATTATATTTGAAAAGTCAAAATCAAACAGAGTGACTGTCTTCAACATCAACACTATCTTCCTTTTCCATCTTTTTTTTTTTTTTTTTTTCTTCTTGATTGCAACTTATTCAATGGAAGTTGGTTTCCTTTTGTTCTACTTTCCTTTCTTCTTTTTTTTTTTTTTTTTCTTTGTGACATTATTTTTCCTTTCCAGAGGGACTAGGAGATTGGATCTCGCCCTAAGAAAAATGCTCGGCCCCATAAAATGAAAATTTTCTTCGTCTGAAATGCTTTGAGGAAACTGTTTGAGACACCATGTGCTTCAACTTTGAACCTATACAAAAAGAGAATGTTGCATTTGAATTAATTTTCGAATATTTTGAATCATATAAAATCGAATCAGGAAGAATCAATATTTTCACATAGTAGTGAAAGTAAAGTTGTCTATTTACGACCTCTCATAAACTTTACTATAAGCACGAGCATTATATGTTTCAGATATGACATTTTGTTTAAATTATAAATATACAAGTAGACAAAATAAAATTATATCTTTAAAAATCAATTAATTGCCATATTGAAACCTCGACATGTGGAAGAACCAAATTGAAATTTTAATTGCTGAACTTCGAATTTCAATTTTCTAATTAAAATACCAGTGTTATGTTTCAAATTCTAAAATGTAAAGACATCAAATTTCTCACAAGTTTAGTGATTTCATGTTCCATTATAAACGCAGATTTTAATCAAATTCATAACGCCTCAAAGTAAAGTTTGCTAATGGACACTATGAAATTTGACATGTTTTTGACAATTTAAATTTGTATAATAAGTACTTAATTCATATATATGTACTTCCAGAAAATAAAATATATTTTACTGCATAAATAATATATAGCCTAAATGCCTCACTATAATAAATACAAAGAGAATAGTGGCAAATGTTATACAAAAGGTACTTCACAAATAAGTAAATAAAAAAGAAAAGAAAAGAAAAGAAAATGACTCCTAGACACAAACACAGAACAAAATGAATTCATTTTAACTAAAATTTTTAATCAAATAAAAAAAAACTATTTGTTTATATCATATATTAATTTAGGCAATTTTCACCCATATTTCCAATTTTTATAAACTCGCCCAAATTTAGAATTTCTAAATTACCCAGATTCAAACTCTATCAAATGTGATTTTATTCTTTGAATTTGGTAAAATCTTTTTTGTTTGTTTGTTTGTTTTTTCAAACATTCTGCCAAATCAATCAAAATATACAAACAATAAATTTTTCAGGAAAATATTCTAACCTGCTTCATGATTTCAATCCAAGTGTCCCTCTTGACTTTCTTTTATTATTATTATTATTATTATTTAAAATATGCAACGTGCCATTGTCTTAAACTCAAAGTAGACTTGTAATAATTTAGTTGATGATCAAGAACTTTCACTAGATAGTGCATGAACATAGTAATAAAATACAGACCAGCTCACTAAAATGACGCCAAATAAATAAATAAATAAAACAAAACATGTTCGTAAAATGACACCAAATAAATAAATAAACAAAACAAGACATGTTAGATAGGTGGAAGAAGAAACAATGCTGCTACAAATACTTCTTCTTCTTCTTCTTTTTTTACCGCATTTTCTATCGTTTATTTACAATAGAAGTGAGATTTACACATTTGAGAGAAATCGTTATACTACGGATACACTATTTTCTATGATTGTATACAATTTTCTACTATACTGAATATATACCCAGGGAAAAAAAATTCAAAATTTGAAATTAATAGCCAAAATTTACTCAGGATTTGGCCCCACAACAAAAAGTTTTAATGCATATCATAAATCTAAATTCATGGTTAGTTCTTTTTTTAAACATATTTTTGATTCTTTATACTTTTTCAGTTTTTGCTTCTACTCACAACAGAAGTGGAAACTCATGAATTTTTACAAATTTTAGATTTTAGATAGTGTAAACTCATATGTGGTCCTACTCTCATGGTACAAAATGATGTGTCTCTAATATTAGATAATGGAAAACTCATATTCGAGTTCTCAATCCCATTGTGAATAGATGGTACAAGTAATGCATCTCTAATCTCATTGGGGAAGAAATACAAAACAAATGCATTGATGAACAATAAATTTGAATTTAAAAGAGAAGCAAAACTAACCGTTAAGAAACACCCCGCCGACAACCACCTCCGATCACAATGAATGTTTGTACAAGTCATACTGAGCCCAAACCCAGTCGAGGGGGCACGGTCGGTTCGAGTCTAGCCGAAGCCAAGGCTTGCCACCGCCACTCCAGTGAAGTAGGCTAGTTGGACCAGGGTGCATATCTCTGCAACTACCATTCACATTGTCTCCTCCAAGCCCATGTTGATTCCACCTGTGCTCCACTGGTGCCACGTGTCCGGCAAAAACCAGCAAAAATGGTGGAAGTGATCCAAGCTCATAGATCCTATGATCCCTCTGAATTTCCATCCACCTTTCAATCTTTTTTGTGTACCCATTTTGCCTCCATTTCACCAGATCAAGTATAATCACCCCTGAATTTTAATTTTAATTCTAATTTAGCTGATAAAGTTTCTTCAAAACATTAAGTAAAAGAATATAGAAAGCGGTCACAAATTGAAATTGTAGACCTTACACTATTAGAGATGTGGGTTCCACATTCTTGAAGCAGACAACATTGCAAGTGTTATGTGTAGTGACGAATGATGACTTTATAATTTTACACTATTAGAGATGTGGGTCCCAAATCCTTGAAGCGGACAACATTGCAAGTGTTATGTGCAGTGACGAATGATGACTTTATAATTTTTTGTTATTAAGGTCAATGTCACATGTCAATTTTTATCATTTATATTGAATAATTTGATAAAAGTAATTTAAATTTCACAAATAGAGAATAATTTACTTTGTATATACTAAAACTTAAGAGTAAAAAACAATCCCAAATTAATCAATAATTTCAGAAGCATATATATATATTAACATATATAAAAGTACACAAGCATTAAAAAAAAATAATCACACCCATAGTCTTCAATACTTAACAAAGTTACTCAATTACAGATTGTAATGAGGTCATACCTATAGTCTAAAAACTCTAAACTAATTGCAGTGAGGTCAATTTTTATAAAAATGAGTTCAATTGATCTAAATATATTTTTTTAAGTTTAGTAAGATCAATTCAATCCCACCCCTACACAGTAATTTATGTGGAGCCGCCAGTGATTATACATGTGCAATTTAACTATAATTTTAAAGTGAAAAATTGAATAGACAATCACCAAGGCACCTGTATTGAAGTAACATGGTTTCCGGCCATTGAATGTGTTTGAAAATCGGTTCTCCGACCAAAAATTGGTGGTGAAGTATTTAGTAAAGTTTGTGTGGCAGTATTCAGGCGCTCCGATCGCTCTTGTATCAAGATTTGTCATCCATAGCTTTGATATATCATCAACCACCACCAAATCAGAATCCAAGTATATAACTTTTTGGACACTAGGCTCAAGAAGATGAGCCAAGTAGTTTCTCGCATAATTCAATGGTTGTTCTAGTGGTTGCCTCACTGAAGATGAAATTCTATGCCTCATAATCTTGGGGTCAAAAATGTAAATTTTGAATGTCAATGATGGAAAGATTGATTTTAGGAGAGATTGATAAAGATCGGTGTCAGTGTCAGAGTCAGAGTCGACGATGAAATGGAAAAAGATGTTTTTAGGACATAGAGAGTGGTGGAGAATGGAATGGACGGCTGCGATGGTGCCACGGAGATATGCAACATCAAGAGTCATAGCAATGTGTATCGAAGAAGTTTGATGAGACTCACATTGGATTGCATTATTCTTGAATGCTCTTGTTGATTTTTTGTATGAGAATTGGTGAATTGAATTGTGGGTGATCAAGAGAAGTGATGATGATCTTATTGCTTCTGCTGGTGGAAATGAATGTAGAGATGGGAAGAGAAAGATGATAGCCATTGATGCCACGAGGAAGCTTGAGAGTTTGAAGATTGAAGAAGGCATGGTGTGTTTTCCTTTTGGTTTTTTTGATTTTGATAGGTTTGGACAACCAATTTGAGATTTATTTAACTAGCAAAATCTCCTTTGTGATTGCAATGTTTGGCTTTGCATTAAGATGCATTGTTGATGGGGGGGTATTAAAGGGGGTGTGGATGGAGAGTCTAACCCCCCAACTAAAAGATAAACAAATATATATGCAGCTCAATTATTATGAAGACTGGGTTTTGTGGGTTTTTTTTTATTTATTTTTTTAATCATACAAGTATGTGACATAACAAATTGCATTGCTCCCTTTTTTTTCTTGGTGGAAATATTATGAAGAACTATTTATGATATGTGGTTGCATATATGTAGACTTTTACTTTAAACCTCATTAAAAGTGGAGTTAGGGATTTTTCATTATAATATATATATATATATATAACCATTTAATTTGAAAATTTTGTATCACTTTCTACAAAAAATTTATGATCTTAGTTTACTGAAGTTGGTTTAGATTCATGTAAAAATTACAAATTCCAGTGTTTTTAAATAATGTAAAATAATATTTACACAAAGATTCAGTGGTTAAGGAAAGTGAATTCTAAGACAGCAAACTCGGATGTGTTGGATTTAGCTCTCACTCATGTCTTTTGAGCTTAATCAATATCTCTGATTTGCAAGTAATTACAAATATCTTGAATTTATTTTTATTGGAATAGACCTAAAAATACTTTGCTTTCAAGAGGTTTCTAGTCATAAAATTAAAATAAATTAAAATTGATGGTAGGCCTCCAAAGGATGTCATTTTGCACCAAGTCTCTAGTTGACATGACAGACCAACTCCATCCAAATAAGCAGCCATAGAAGTCAAAGAAGAGCTTATGCTTTAAAAACTAAATAAATTGTAGTGTGATTACTACTTCAAGCATGTGGCATGGCAAATTATAATCTTTTTACTGCAAGTTTGCCACATGGAAAAAAATTACACATCATTTAAATAAATTTATCACTGATTTAATATTTCTACAATATTATTTGTAATTGGTTTTTTGAGGTATTGTCCTAACTAAATGTAACTTTTTTTATTGTCAAAAATAGGGTATGTGACTGTCGTAGATTTCATACAAGCTTTCTTAGTAGGCTTTAAGCAATGAGCTAAATAGTTTAATGATTAATCCATCTTTGGTGAAAAGAATGAAAAACAAAAACAAAAACTTTTCCCCTGCTTTTTTGGAGTATGAAAGTGGCGACAAATGTGAGAAAACTTTCTTGTATTTTACATATCAACAAGACAAATTGACTTTCAATATCTTGTTTAAAAGAAATTATCATAACAATAGCCAATTGTTATAACTCACAAAAAAAATAAAAAATAAAATAATAATAATAATAATAATAATAATAATAATAATAATAATAATAATAATTTACTTCACTTTCTAACAAGTTGACTTCCTATCATTTTTTTTTCCATTATAATCAAATGGACTCTAATGCACGGCTTTTTCGTAGATAATTTTATGTTAAACAATGCTTATTCACCTACAGGAATTTGGTTCAGTAGATAGACGTATCAGATATGATATTTAGAACTTGTTTGGATAGTGACTATTTTAATTGGTTTTTTAATTTTTTACGATAAAATGTGTAAAAAAAAAAAAAGAGAAAGTAATTTAATTGGGTATTTCTCGTCTTATTGCTAAAAGTTCGATTTTTCATACCTTATTTTCCTTCCTATCAATTACAAAAAAACAAAAAATAAAAAATGCTTAAGGTTGTGTTTAGTTGAAAGATTTGATGGGGGAAAAGGGAAAAAGAAATAGAAAGAAAAAGATGAAGAATTGATAGGATTAGAATTCTAAAGCTATATTTGATTGAGTTGTGAAATTGAGAAGGAAAAAAAAAAAGAATCTAAGTAAACCCGGACGATAAAAAGTGAGATTTGATTTTCCTCTCACTTTCTTTTTTCCTACATTTTCTATGATAACTAAACAAAAACTAAGATCAAATTTCATTTTTTCTTTTCATTTCCCTCGTGATATCCTCTAATCAAATATAACCCAAGTAATTAATGCACTCCTTCCCTACATAGAACAGGCTGTTGCTTACACGCCATTGTGGGCGCATGGGGTTAGCAAGTCTACTGTGGGGATATATTTCTGGGACTCAACACGTGGCAAGGGGATGCCGACATGTCACCCGGGGTGCTATGTGTAACAGTAAGATTCTTGCCAAGGAACTCTACTATTTTCCGAGGTAAACTCAGGAGACATCTCAATCTGGGCTAAAGGCCTCGAACCTCGGCTTAGCATACAAAGGCCGAACTACCCGCAGAAGAGTAAGCCGAGGTTTATATTATTAAATATTATCTTGGTTAGGTGGATGTCCAGCCTAGTGGAGAAAACCGTGAGGCCATCATTTCACCAACAAGCTGGCCTTGAGGCCATGCGAAATAGCCACGAGGCCATAGGCGGCCATGTGCAGAAAGAATGTGCTTTTACCTGAAAAGCTGCCAAAAGTGCTTTGGTGGGCTGGCAAGGCAGCTCAAAAGCTGTGAGCTTCCCCATCTCTATTCCGATGTATATATAGAGATGGAGGACGAGATATAGAGGGGGGATTAAGAGGGAATTCATTCTGAAGAGAGCATATACAACTACGAGCCAATTGTAACATTTACAATTATATACTCAGAAAGTGAGAGTTACTGAGAGCAAAACTGTAATTCTTGTTATTACTCATAGTGAAACACCTCGGCGCACCCGTGGACGTAGGCAATTATTGCCGAACCACGTAAATCCTTCTTGTCTTTGTGTTATTGCTTGTTCCATCTATTCTGCCTGTGCTACTACTGCTGACTCACTAAGATAGGCAGTGTGGCCGAGAAAAATAACCCACACAATTTGGCGCCGTCTGTGGGAAAGATAGACGAATAGATGGCTAGCAACGCACAGAACGAGAGGATCGGGGATGACATTCCAGCTGAAAATGACACGCCTATTGACCTGGATGCCGAAGGAGGCAACCACAACGACCAAACCCGTGGCCAGGGGCACGGGGGCAAAAACGTCGTCCAGGAGGACGACACTTCGAAGAAGACGGATCAGGATAGCTATTACAAGGAGGATAACCTCCAGGTATGGAAGGATAGATGCAGACGAAGGGATGAGGAAGTCAAGGACCTCGCAACCAAGTTGGCCGACCTGCAGTCGGTAGTCAACTTCATGATGCAAACCAAGGTCATGCAGCCACCATACCCACTGCAGGATACGCCAATCCCAGCAGTTAAAGCTCGGAATGAAGGAAGGACAACGACACCCGACGCATCACAACGCTCCAGGAGCAAGGGGCACCCTCACCCGCCCTCCGAGGACGTCGGCAAGTCCCAGAGGACACATAATGAAAAGGATGGGGAACCAAGAGAACATCGGCAAGTACAAAAGCAGGCTCTCTGCTTTGACACAACCCGTGGAGAAAGATCTAAACGGGCGCACCACGACGCCGAGAGCAGTGTGCCGAAGGGGCTCAAATCAAAAGATAGCCGAGCTCCAGGGAGAAGCAAAGAAGACTTGAGAAACTATCTCAAGAGAAGGGAACAGAACGCCGAAGCCGAGGTAACCTCACTCGTCAAGCCGAGGACACCATTCTCGGTAGAACTGGACAAGTTTGTAGCTCCAAAAAGATTCAGCATGCCGAGGTTCCAAATCTATGATGGTAAGTCAGACCCTAACTTCCATGTAGGATTATTCCTGAACTCAATGGCGTTATATAGTGGAAATGAGCCTTTGCTCTGCAAAGTATTCCCTTCGTCCTTTGGGGAAATTGCATCGGATTGGTTCCACAAACTACCAAAGGGAAGTGTAAAGACTTGGGAAGGCCTGGCCGAGATGTTTGTGGCCAGGTTCGTGACAAACAAGCTACAGCCATTACGGGTGGACGCATTAATGGCTTTAAAAATCAGCAAGGATGAAGGGCTAAGGGCCTATGCAAAGAGATACTACGAGGTGTTCAACCGAATACCCGAATGCAACCAGGAGGTAGCAGTTGTATCCTTCAAGAACGGCCTGAAGGAAGACTGTTCACTACGGAAATCTTTGGCAAAGACATTGCCAAAGAACATGGAAGAACTCATGGCAAGGATTGAAAAATATGCTAGAGCCGAGGAGGATACATCGGCATCAAAACAGGTCAAACATGAGCAACGGAGTGACTCGCCAAAGCGAAGCCGAGGTAACAACGGCTTCAGCAAGACGGAGATAGAGCTGAGGGCTAAACAAGCAGTAACAACCGTGTTCCGAATTCCAATTCACAAGATGCTAGGAAGAATAAGGGGCCAGCCCTATTTCAGAACACCGGCAAGGCAACCTGGGGAGTTTATGGGGAGAAACTCGGACAGACATTGCTCATACCACAATGAAAATGGACATACAACACAGGGTTGCAGAGCCCTGAAAGCCCACTTGGAAGATCTGGTGAGACAAGGCCACTTGAGAGACCTTGTTGATGAGACCAGAACAAGGGAAGAACAGGCAAGATTGCCACAGGCGGAAGCAGCCCCGCCACCACCACAACCCCGAGCAGACAGACCTCGGGTTGTAAATGTTATTCACTCCAAGGTGAATGAGAACGAAATTCGGGGAGAAACCCAAAGAGCGAAGCACTTGCAGCACGTGAACCAGGTCGGACTGAAAAGACCTCGGCCAGAAGACTGCCAACTTCAGATGTTAACCTTCACTGAAGCCGACCTAGAGATGGTCCAGCACCCACATAATGATGCCTTGGTAGTATCCCTCCAGGTTGGGGAGTGCCAAGTAAAACGCATCCTGATTGATCCAGGAAGTTCTTGTGACATCATGTACGTTAGATGTTACAAGGAGCTCGGCCTTCACCCCGACGACCTGGAGCAGTCAACTGGTCCGATGGTCGGCTTCAATGGAACACCGACGTGGCCACTGGGTGCAACAAGCTTAGAAGTACAAGCAGGCACCAAGAAGATCACAACCGAGTTCATTGTGATTGATACACCCTCACCATACAACATCATCATGGGCAGGCCGTGGTTGCATGCAATGGGGGCAGTACCTTCAACATTGCACCAAGTTCTGCGGTTCCCAACGGAGCACGGGATAGAAGAGATCCGAGGAGATCAACTGCAGGCGAAGAATTGCTCCATGGCAGCAATGAAAGCTACCTGCAATGTTCGAGAACCTGCAACGGCCGAGTATGAAGATGAGGACATGGAAGTCCTGGAAGATGTCGGCAAGGAGCCAGCCGAGAAGAGCGAGGAATCACTAAAGAAAATTCTCGTCCAGGAGGGCGATGAGGAAAGATTTTTTCTTCTCGGTTCAGGCTTAGCCGAGGAAGAAGAAAGAGAACTGGAGGCCTTTTTGAGAACAAACATAGAAGTGTTCGCTTGGACACCTTATGAAATGCCTGGCATTGAACCCGAGGTCACATGCCACAGACTAAACGTCCACATATCGGCTAAACCTGTGATCCAGCGGGCAAGAAGACCGACATTGGTGCATGTCGAAGCTGTGGAGGAAGAAGTTGACAAACTTCTAGAAGCCAGGGCCATCAGAGAGGTCAATTACCCAACATGGTTGTCCAACACCGTGGTGGTAAAGAAGAAGAACGGAAAATGGAGGGTTTGTGTCGATTTTACAAGCCTAAATAAAGCATGTCCCAAAGATAGCTTCCCTCTGCCAAAAATTGACCAGCTGGTAGATGCTACATCGGGACATGGAAGGATGAGCTTCCTGGACGCTTACCGAGGTTATCACCAGATAGCCATGTACCCTCCAGATGAGGAAAAGACAGCTTTCATCACCCCGAAGGGCCTATACTGTTACAGGGTGATGCCTTTTGGATTAAAGAATGCAGGAGCAACTTACCAAAGGTTGGTGACCAAAATGTTCAAACAACAGATAGGCCGAACAGTGGAAGTCTACATCGACGACATGGTCGTGAAGACCAAGGAGTCAGAAAATCATCTCGCCGACCTGGCCGAGGTATTCAATATACTGAAAACATATCGGCTCCGACTCAACGCATCAAAATGCGCGTTTGGTGTTGGATCTGGTAAATTTTTAGGGTACTTGGTAACCAGAAGGGGAATAGAGGCCAGCCCAGATCAGATCAAGGCTATCTTGGATCTTCAGAGTCCAACCTCGGCCAAACAGGTTCAAATGCTCACTGGCAGAGCAGCAGCCCTAAACAGGTTCATAAGCCGAAGTTCGGACAAGTGTAAACCCTTCTTCAACCTGGTAAAGAAGACTGCAGACTTCCTGTGGACCGAAGAATGTGAAGCCGCATTGGCCGATCTGAAAAAGTACATGATCACGGCTCCAGTCCTCTCGACACCAGAGCCCGGGGAAGAATTGTTTCTGTACTTAGCCGTGTCAGAGCATGCGGTAAGTGCAGTACTTATCCGAGAAGAGCAGGGAGAACAAAAAGCTGTCTACTATGTGAGTAAGACCTTGGCCAGCGCTGAAACAAGGTACTTGCCACTGGAGAAGTTAATGTTGGCCTTAGTCATGGCCTCAAAAAAGTTGAACCACTACTTCCAAGCACACAAGATAGTGATACTAACAGAACACCCATTGAAGTCCTTATTGCAACAAGGAGACTTAACAGGAAGAATTGCAAGATGGGCAGTGGCCTTGGGCCAGTATGACCTGGAATTCAGGCCAAGGACAGCAATCAAGGGACAAGTTCTGGCCGACTTTGTGGCAGAATTCACGCCGGAGTCCATTGAACATCGGCCTCCCTTGAGCCGAGATGAACCAGGTCCCAGCAAGCAAGAAGCATCCCGGCAAACAGCAGAAGACCAAAGAAAGGAAAAGCTCAGACCGTGCAGCATATACATCGGCGACTCATTCAGACTCTTTGTGGACGGAAGTTCAAACCGACGAGGAGCGGGGGCAGGAGTACTGCTGATATCCCCAGATGGAGAGTTTATAGAGCAGTCCATCCGTTTGGGGTTCAAGGCCTCAAACAATGAAGCTGAATACGAAGCATTGATTGCCGGACTAAAACTTGCAGCAGCAGCAGAAGCCGACGAGGTAATAGTTTTTTGCGATTCACAATTAATTGTTAACCAATCAACAGGAGAATTTGCAGCCAGGGACGAGAGGATGTCGGCATATGCAAAGGAAGTAATCAGGTTAGCCGAGCTATTTCAGAACTGCCGACTTCTTCAAGTTAGCCGAGATGATAACAGCCACGCCGATGCGTTGGCCAACCTGGCGAGTTCAATGCAGACTGGAAAGCCAAGAACAATCATGATCGACTACATGTCGGGTCCGAGCATAGAACCACGGAGCGCAAAGCAGGAAGCAATGTGCGTGGACATGGGGCCGAGCTGGATGGATGCAATTGTTGCATTCCTTAAAGAAGGAAAACTGCCAGAAGATCGCAAGGAGGCACACAAAGTCAGACTGAAGTCGGCAAGATTCAGCTTGACCTCGGACGGACATCTCTACCGAAGGTCCTTCACTGGACCCCTTTTAAGCAATTTACAAGTTGGAGTCAAGCCAAATTGGGACTAATGACATACTCTTAGCCCGAGATCTGGATCTTTTAGAAGAACGAAGAGAGAAGGCTGCAATTCAGCTTGCAGTGTACCAGCAACAACTTGCCAGAGCATACAACAAGAAGGTCAACCCAAGAGATTTTCAGGTCGGCGACCTGGTCTTGAGGAAAGTGGTCGGCAACAAGAAAGATCCCAGGGAGGGCAAGCTTGGCCCAAACTGGGAAGGGCCTTACAGGATTACCTCGGTGCTAGGTAATGGAGCATATCGGCTTGAGGATAATGATGGCAAAGCATTGCCGAGACCCTGGAACACTTGCAATTTGAAGTTTTTCTACCATTGAAATGATTATTACTAGTGGCCGATGTCATATGATTGATGCTTGAAGACTTGAAAAATGAGAACCCAAGTGGAACTCAGGTTCACATTGGGGGCAGAGAGGATGCAAGGGAGCCGAAAAAAAATTTAGCCTACCACTTGTTGAAATTTGTAGCAATTTACAAGTTGGTCTGGCCGGTACAAATTTAGCCTATCACTTGTTGAAATTTGTAGCAATTTACAAGTTGGTCTGGCCGGTACAAATTTAGCCTATCACTTGTTGAAATTTGTAGCAATTTACAAGTTGG
This sequence comes from Camellia granthamiana, assembly GCA_036172215.1. Lineage (NCBI taxonomy): Eukaryota > Viridiplantae > Streptophyta > Magnoliopsida > Ericales > Theaceae > Camellia > Camellia granthamiana. Next base: position 16,163,349 of record CM069904.1, read on the forward strand.
TCTGGCCGGTACAAATTTAGCCTATCACTTGTTGAAATTTGTAGCAATTTACAAGTTGGTCTGGCCGGTACAATTTTAGCCTACCACTTGTTGAAATTTGTAGCAATTTACAAGTTGGTCTGGCCGGTACAAAGCTTTGCTTCGCTTGTTGAAATTTGTAGCAATTTACAAGTTGAAGTTAAGCCGAGATAATTCCTTAGCTTCACTTGTTGAAATTTGTAGCAATTTACAAGTTGAAGTTAAGCCGAGAAGATTCCTTGACTTCACTTGTTGAAATTTGCAGCAATTTACAAGTTGGAGTCAAGCCGATATATTGTCATCTGTGGAAATTCGCGCCAAGTATAGCCGATATCAATTTACAGGTTCATGTATATTGTTTAATTCTTGTTGAAGTTTATGTCGACTTACAAGTATACGATTGTTTATAACTTGAGTAAAGTTTATTGGTCGTATTAATTCTTGTTGAAATCCGACATGAGATCATATGTTTACAAGTTGATCAGGCCAATTTCAAAGCTTAGCTTCGCTTGTTGAAATTTGTTGCAATTTACAAGTTGAAGTTTAGCCGAGATGCTTCCTTGACTTCACTTGTTGAAATTTGTAGCAATTTACAAGTTGGAGTCAAGCCGAGATATTTGTTTCTCTTCGCTTGTTGAAATCTGTTGCGATTTACAAGTTGAAGGAAAGCCGATGTTATCGCCTATAATTTGAAACTATATATGATCATTTGTCGAAATTTGCAACAATTTACAAGTTGAGATTATTGTTTAAACCTTGTTGAAATTTGTAGCAATTTACAAGTGGATTACTATTTAAACACTTGATTATAATTTGAGAAAAGTTTGCGTGTTGAGATTTGCAGCAATTTACAGGTTACAGTTAGGCCGACGTATTACCATCTGTTGAAATTTACAGGTTGAGGTAACAGTTGAGATTACTGTTTAGCATTTGACAAAACTTGGTTAACCGTTGTTGAAATTTGTAGCAATTTACACGTTGGGCAGACTGAGATTGTTGTTTGAACACTCATTGGAACCTGAGAAAAGCTAACATTGAATATTATACGTTTTATGAAAGATTGCAGGACGGTTTTCTGCCGAAGTAAAATTTTGCAGGTGTTATACCCGTGGTATGTTACCCCGAGAAGATTACACAGAGAAGGAGGAGTATGAAAATTATGCAAAATATTCTAAGTATAAAGCTACACAGAAGCAGTAAAGAGAAATTAAAGACTGAAGCATTCAGATCAAACAGTTATACATAAAGAAGGCACTATTACCAAGCAAGGGTCAATTGTTCTTAAAGCAAAAAAGGCACATCGGCCATAAAGATTACAGTGTTTACAAAACATCAACAAGAAGAAAACAAAGTACAAAAGGAATCAGGGCTGTCCTTCAACTTGAACAGATGGTTGGGTTGGAACCTCGGAGGACTCTGGAAGAACCTCTTTGGTAACTTGTTGTTCCACAACCTCTGCGTTTTCTTCTGTCGCAACCTCAGCTTGTTTATCTGCTGCAACCTCGGCCTCCTTGTCTGCCGCAACCTCAGCATCAATCTCAGCAAGGGTTTCATCAACACTTCTCTCTGCCAAAAGAAGGTCAGAGGATAGCGTGCCGATGTCTGCCTTTTTGGGAGCAGCTTCAACGTCCTCATCTCCAGTCAAGTCCAAGACTTCTTCACCCTTGGAAGGAGACCTGGCCTTCCTTACCAGGGCTTCATCTTCTTCTTCATCTTCGTCTTCAGCCTCGGCTTCAGAATCATCTTCTTCAGCCTGGCTTGGAGGTGGAGGAAGAGGACAAGGAAGACGCATAGCCTTGGTCTTGCGCCATGGCGAGTCGGCTGGTAGATCAAGCTTTTTGGCCAAAGCATTCCAACCTAGGACGAATCCTTTGTTGCATGCTTGCTTGACCTGAAGCTTATAATCTTCAGCAACGTCGGCCATGCCTTGGTTGTAGGCAGCAGTGACTTCGGCTTTCTTGGTGGCCAGAGCATCTCTAAGCTCTTTCTCGGCTTCAGCCTTCTTAGCCTCGGCTTCCTTTTTCTCGGCCTCGGCAACTTTTCTTACGTTTACAGCGGCCTCAGCTTTTTGAAAAGCAAGTGATTGGGCCTTTGTAGCTTCCGCAGCCTGATCTTCCAGCTTTTTCATTTTTAGTTCGTTGGCCCTGTTTTGTTTATGGAGAAGAGCGAACTCCTTCTCCATGTCTTCTAACCTCTTCGCAGTCTCAAAAGCCTGCATGGAGAAGGTATGGGCATGTTGGATGGCCTGGGAGAATACAAGGCAAAGGTTATTATAAACATTTCAAAAATTTTACAAGTATGAAAGGCAAATGGTCAACTTCAAAGACTTACTTGGACCGAATGCTGCATCATGAGAGTGTAATTCTCATAGCCACTCTTCTTCTCATTCTTCGCCATATCACCGTCCAGAAGGACAGCAGTGCTAAGTGCCACGCCAATTTCGGGATCGGCTGCACTTTCATTAGTGTACACTGGCCTGTCTTCAAGAGTAACTTTGGGTTCCCAGGGAACTTTGGCAACCCTGGACCCCGAGGTTGAGGTTGATGATTTTTGTTTCTTTGCCGCAGCAGACCTTGGTGGTTGGGCTTCAGCAGGTCTCTTTGAAGGCGCCGAAGTCGTATTCTTGGCCAGTTGAGAAATTGGCACTGCATCTTCAACGTCGGCAACGGTTTCAGTAGCCTTGGCCTTGGGTTGGGCCTTCTTGACTCTCTTGGGCTTCGGCTGAGGAGTTGTCTGGGCAGGATCTTCTTCCATGTCATCTGGAAGGTCGGCCAGGAGATTCAGCACCTTTTTCTGTGGTTTTTCCATCTGGGCTGCCTTAACCAATCTTCGTCGGCGCTTCTTTTCTTGGACTGGAACTAAATTTGGTGCCGAAGTTGATGGCTGGTCGGCTGGCTCAGAAGCGGAAGCAACTTGTTCTGTGGAGGCAGTTGGCGGAGAGGCTTTCTTCTTCCTCTGCCTTGGAACGTCGGCCAATTTTGAGGTGTATGTGGGGATGAAGTTCAGCAACAAGGGAGCTTTTCGTTGCTGAAGTGGAAGGTCTAAGAGCTTTTTCAGGTCGGGCCTGAGGAAGTAGGATTGGCGGAAGTTCTTTGGAAGTTGGCGAACGTCTGCAAAAGGAAACACAACATTAGAAACAGACAAAATTTTGTGAAAAAATTGAAGAAAACAACAACTAAGCAGTAATGATGGGCTCTTACCCTTGCCCTCCTTTATTGTTCGTGGGAGGGGGAAAAGGTGGACTTCCTCATCTGGGCCGAATTCCCAATTGCCAGAAACAATGAGGTAGTCATCTCCAGCCCCTTTGTTGGAGTCTGGAAGGTCGGCAACTATCTTATAAGCTGTGGACCTCGGCTTAAGGTAGTAAACAAAACCCTTTTCCCCCAGGTCAAGGCCACACATGGTGTAGCAGTACTGGATATCAGAAAGGGTGATTCTAACACCCTCCCGCCGAGATAAAGCTATTATGCCCATAAGGGTTCTAAAGGCATTAATGGAAAGTTGCATGGGGTTGAGGGTGTAGAAATGAAGAACTTCGCGGAAAAGGGGATCTAAGGGGAACCTAAGTCCACACTGGATGAAGGCTACAACAGGGAAGGGCATCTTATCACCATCAGGCATAATGGAGTCCTTTTCCTCCTCGGCTAGTCTGAGGTGGACATCGTCAGGGATGGAAAATTCCTGCCTAAAGTTTTGAAGTTTGGTTGGGGTGTCCACTCTGTCTCTCCACACACCCATGGTCCTGATGAAATAAGTGTTTGGCTACAGAAACAGAGTATTGCTAAAAGGTTTTAAGAACCTCGGCTAAAACCTAGGTGCGGATTGTTTCAATTTTTTCCTAAGGAAAGTAGGTTCTACAGCAAATCCCAAACCTAAATCTACGAATAAATGAGTATGAATGGCAGAAAATCTGAAAAACAGAAAAGCAAACAACGAAGTCTCAAAATCAGGAGAAGGTGGAAGACCAAGAACAAGAGGTGCAATTGTGTGGGTTATTTTTCTCGGCCACACTGCCTATCTTAGTGAGTTAGCAGTAGTAGCACAGGCAGAATAGATGGAACAAGCAATAACACAAAGACAAGAAGGATTTACGTGGTTCGGCAATAATTGCCTACGTCCACGGGTGCGCCGAGGTGTTTCACTATGAGTAATAACAAGAATTACAGTTTTGCTCTCAGTAACTCTCACTCTCTGAGTATATAATTGTAAATGTTACAATTGGCTCGTAGTTGTATATGCTCTCTTCAGAATGAATTCCCTCTTAATCCCCCCTCTATATCTCGTCCTCCATCTCTATATATACATCGGAATAGAGATGGGGAAGCTCACAGCTTTTGAGCTGCCTTGCCAGCCCACCAAAGCACTTTTGGCAGCTTTTCAGGTAAAAGCACATTCTTTCTGCACATGGCCGCCTATGGCCTCGTGGCTATTTCGCATGGCCTCAAGGCCAGCTTGTTGGTGAAATGATGGCCTCACGGTTTTCTCCACTAGGCTGGACATCCACCTAACCAAGATAATATTTAATAATATAAACCTCGGCTTACTCTTCTGCGGGTAGTTCGGCCTTTGTATGCTAAGCCGAGGTTCGAGGCCTTTAGCCCAGATTGAGATGTCTCCTGAGTTTACCTCGGAAAATAGTAGAGTTCCTTGGCAAGAATCTTACTGTTACACATAGCACCCCGGGTGACATGTCGGCATCCCCTTGCCACGTGTTGAGTCCCAGAAATATATCCCCACAACTGCCCCCTAAGTTCTATTACCTCGGCAACTGAGGTGATGGAACTTACATTGAACTTCTTTCTCGTACCTCGGCTTAAGAACTTCCAGCCGAGATCATTTACTTCAGGCCGACATGGCTTCGTTAAACTCCAATCGATTCCCATTCGCGCATGAGCTGTCATGCATCACTTCTCAATCGTTCCGATGACGCGTTTCATTTTCAGTGGACCGTGTTGCTGACGCGCCCACGAGCCGTCTTTTCACTGCAGCGCCGTCTGACGCCTGCGTTGCCCTAGGCGTCATTATTGCAGTTTTGCCGCCCTTTCAACTTTTAACAAAACAATTCGTTTCTCTCTCCTTCTTTCACTTTTGCATTCGAACCTTTTGTTTTCTCTCTCTCTCTTCAGCCCTTTCTTCTCCAAAGCTCCTTCCTCCTCCGAATCTGCCATTTCTCTTGCTCGAAGCCCTGCAACTGCCTCCATTTGCCATTTCCGTGAAGCTCTCGACTCTGTTGCTTCCATCGTCTGACCTCGGCAGAACTCATCCCGGCTTCAACTTTTCTGGTAAGCCCCTGTTCCCTTCTTTTCCCAGTTCTTTGATCGTTTCTGGTATTTCTTGCTTCTATTGCTCTGCTTTTCATTAATATGCGAATCATTTCTTGATTTTGCACATGAATACTCGTACTATTGCACCTCTTGTTCTTGGTCTTCCACCTTCTCCTGATTTTGAGACTTCGTTGTTTGCTTTTCTGTTTTTCAGATTTTCTGCCATTCATACTCATTTATTCGTAGATTTAGGTTTGGGATTTGCTGTAGAACCTACTTTCCTTAGGAAAAAATTGAAACAATCCGCACCTAGGTTTTAGCCGAGGTTCTTAAAACCTTTTAGCAATACTCTGTTTCTGTAGCCAAACACTTATTTCATCAGGACCATGGGTGTGTGGAGAGACAGAGTGGACACCCCAACCAAACTTCAAAACTTTAGGCAGGAATTTTCCATCCCTGACGATGTCCACCTCAGACTAGCCGAGGAGGAAAAGGACTCCATTATGCCTGATGGTGATAAGATGCCCTTCCCTGTTGTAGCCTTCATCCAGTGTGGACTTAGGTTCCCCTTAGATCCCCTTTTCCGCGAAGTTCTTCATTTCTACACCCTCAACCCCATGCAACTTTCCATTAATGCCTTTAGAACCCTTATGGGCATAATAGCTTTATCTCGGCGGGAGGGTGTTAGAATCACCCTTTCTGATATCCAGTACTGCTACACCATGTGTGGCCTTGACCTGGGGGAAAAGGGTTTTGTTTACTACCTTAAGCCGAGGTCCACAGCTTATAAGATAGTTGCCGACCTTCCAGACTCCAACAAAGGGGCTGGAGATGACTACCTCATTGTTTCTGGCAATTGGGAATTCGGCCCAGATGAGGAAGTCCACCTTTTCCCCCTCCCACGAACAATAAAGGAGGGCAAGGGTAAGAGCCCATCATTACTGCTTAGTTGTTGTTTTCTTCAATTTTTTCACAAAATTTTGTCTGTTTCTAATGTTGTGTTTCCTTTTGCAGACGTTCGCCAACTTCCAAAGAACTTCCGCCAATCCTACTTCCTCAGGCCCGACCTGAAAAAGCTCTTAGACCTTCCACTTCAGCAACGAAAAGCTCCCTTGTTGCTGAACTTCATCCCCACATACACCTCAAAATTGGCCGACGTTCCAAGGCAGAGGAAGAAGAAAGCCTCTCCGCCAACTGCCTCCACAGAACAAGTTGCTTCCGCTTCTGAGCCAGCCGACCAGCCATCAACTTCGGCACCAAATTTAGTTCCAGTCCAAGAAAAGAAGCGCCGACGAAGATTGGTTAAGGCAGCCCAGATGGAAAAACCACAGAAAAAGGTGCTGAATCTCCTGGCCGACCTTCCAGATGACATGGAAGAAGATCCTGCCCAGACAACTCCTCAGCCGAAGCCCAAGAGAGTCAAGAAGGCCCAACCCAAGGCCAAGGCTACTGAAACCGTTGCCGACGTTGAAGATGCAGTGCCAATTTCTCAACTGGCCAAGAATACGACTTCGGCGCCTTCAAAGAGACCTGCTGAAGCCCAACTACCAAGGTCTGCTGCGGCAAAGAAACAAAAATCATCAACCTCAACCTCGGGGTCCAGGGTTGCCAAAGTTCCCTGGGAACCCAAAGTTACTCTTGAAGACAGGCCAGTGTACACTAATGAAAGTGCAGCCGATCCCGAAATTGGCGTGGCACTTAGCACTGCTGTCCTTCTGGACGGTGATATGGCGAAGAATGAGAAGAAGAGTGGCTATGAGAATTACACTCTCATGATGCAGCATTCGGTCCAAGTAAGTCTTTGAAGTTGACCATTTGCCTTTCATACTTGTAAAATTTTTGAAATGTTTATAATAACCTTTGCCTTGTATTCTCCCAGGCCATCCAACATGCCCATACCTTCTCCATGCAGGCTTTTGAGACTGCGAAGAGGTTAGAAGACATGGAGAAGGAGTTCGCTCTTCTCCATAAACAAAACAGGGCCAACGAACTAAAAATGAAAAAGCTGGAAGATCAGGCTGCGGAAGCTACAAAGGCCCAATCACTTGCTTTTCAAAAAGCTGAGGCCGCTGTAAACGTAAGAAAAGTTGCCGAGGCCGAGAAAAAGGAAGCCGAGGCTAAGAAGGCTGAAGCCGAGAAAGAGCTTAGAGATGCTCTGGCCACCAAGAAAGCCGAAGTCACTGCTGCCTACAACCAAGGCATGGCCGACGTTGCTGAAGATTATAAGCTTCAGGTCAAGCAAGCATGCAACAAAGGATTCGTCCTAGGTTGGAATGCTTTGGCCAAAAAGCTTGATCTACCAGCCGACTCGCCATGGCGCAAGACCAAGGCTATGCGTCTTCCTTGTCCTCTTCCTCCACCTCCAAGCCAGGCTGAAGAAGATGATTCTGAAGCCGAGGCTGAAGACGAAGATGAAGAAGAAGATGAAGCCCTGGTAAGGAAGGCCAGGTCTCCTTCCAAGGGTGAAGAAGTCTTGGACTTGACTGGAGATGAGGACGTTGAAGCTGCTCCCAAAAAGGCAGACATCGGCACGCTATCCTCTGACCTTCTTTTGGCAGAGAGAAGTGTTGATGAAACCCTTGCTGAGATTGATGCTGAGGTTGCGGCAGACAAGGAGGCCGAGGTTGCAGCAGATAAACAAGCTGAGGTTGCGACAGAAGAAAACGCAGAGGTTGTGGAACAACAAGTTACCAAAGAGGTTCTTCCAGAGTCCTCCGAGGTTCCAACCCAACCATCTGTTCAAGTTGAAGGACAGCCCTGATTCCTTTTGTACTTTGTTTTCTTCTTGTTGATGTTTTGTAAACACTGTAATCTTTATGGCCGATGTGCCTTTTTTGCTTTAAGAACAATTGACCCTTGCTTGGTAATAGTGCCTTCTTTATGTATAACTGTTTGATCTGAATGCTTCAGTCTTTAATTTCTCTTTACTGCTTCTGTGTAGCTTTATACTTAGAATATTTTGCATAATTTTCATACTCCTCCTTCTCTGTGTAATCTTCTCGGGGTAACATACCACGGGTATAACACCTGCAAAATTTTACTTCGGCAGAAAACCGTCCTGCAATCTTTCATAAAACGTATAATATTCAATGTTAGCTTTTCTCAGGTTCCAATGAGTGTTCAAACAACAATCTCAGTCTGCCCAACGTGTAAATTGCTACAAATTTCAACAACGGTTAACCAAGTTTTGTCAAATGCTAAACAGTAATCTCAACTGTTACCTCAACCTGTAAATTTCAACAGATGGTAATACGTCGGCCTAACTGTAACCTGTAAATTGCTGCAAATCTCAACACGCAAACTTTTCTCAAATTATAATCAAGTGTTTAAATAGTAATCCACTTGTAAATTGCTACAAATTTCAACAAGGTTTAAACAATAATCTCAACTTGTAAATTGTTGCAAATTTCGACAAATGATCATATATAGTTTCAAATTATAGGCGATAACATCGGCTTTCCTTCAACTTGTAAATCGCAACAGATTTCAACAAGCGAAGAGAAACAAATATCTCGGCTTGACTCCAACTTGTAAATTGCTACAAATTTCAACAAGTGAAGTCAAGGAAGCATCTCGGCTAAACTTCAACTTGTAAATTGCAACAAATTTCAACAAGCGAAGCTAAGCTTTGAAATTGGCCTGATCAACTTGTAAACATATGATCTCATGTCGGATTTCAACAAGAATTAATACGACCAATAAACTTTACTCAAGTTATAAACAATCGTATACTTGTAAGTCGACATAAACTTCAACAAGAATTAAACAATATACATGAACCTGTAAATTGATATCGGCTATACTTGGCGCGAATTTCCACAGATGACAATATATCGGCTTGACTCCAACTTGTAAATTGCTGCAAATTTCAACAAGTGAAGTCAAGGAATCTTCTCGGCTTAACTTCAACTTGTAAATTGCTACAAATTTCAACAAGTGAAGCTAAGGAATTATCTCGGCTTAACTTCAACTTGTAAATTGCTACAAATTTCAACAAGCGAAGCAAAGCTTTGTACCGGCCAGACCAACTTGTAAATTGCTACAAATTTCAACAAGTGGTAGGCTAAAATTGTACCGGCCAGACCAACTTGTAAATTGCTACAAATTTCAACAAGTGATAGGCTAAATTTGTACCGGCCAGACCAACTTGTAAATTGCTACAAATTTCAACAAGTGATAGGCTAAATTTGTACCGGCCAGACCAACTTGTAAATTGCTACAAATTTCAACAAGTGATAGGCTAAATTTGTACCGGCCAGACCAACTTGTAAATTGCTACAAATTTCAACAAGTGGTAGGCTAAATTTTTTTTCGGCTCCCTTGCATCCTCTCTGCCCCCAATGTGAACCTGAGTTCCACTTGGGTTCTCATTTTTCAAGTCTTCAAGCATCAATCATATGACATCGGCCACTAGTAATAATCATTTCAATGGTAGAAAAACTTCAAATTGCAAGTGTTCCAGGGTCTCGGCAATGCTTTGCCATCATTATCCTCAAGCCGATATGCTCCATTACCTAGCACCGAGGTAATCCTGTAAGGCCCTTCCCAGTTTGGGCCAAGCTTGCCCTCCCTGGGATCTTTCTTGTTGCCGACCACTTTCCTCAAGACCAGGTCGCCGACCTGAAAATCTCTTGGGTTGACCTTCTTGTTGTATGCTCTGGCAAGTTGTTGCTGGTACACTGCAAGCTGAATTGCAGCCTTCTCTCTTCGTTCTTCTAAAAGATCCAGATCTCGGGCTAAGAGTATGTCATTAGTCCCATTTTCAACTCCCTGGGTTCGGATCCCTGGGATGCCGACCTCCAGTGGGATGACTGCTTCTGTGCCATAGGCCATGGCAAAAGGAGATTCCCCAGTTGATCTTCTCGGCGTAGTCCGATATGCCCAAAGCACATTGGGTAATTCATCTACCCACTTCCCTTTTGCTGCTTGCAACCTCTTCTTGATTCCATCCAGAATTACTTTGTTAGAAGCTTCTGCCTGCCCATTACTTTGAGGGAAACTCGGTGTTGAGAAGTAGTTCTTGATCTTGAATTTTGCACAGAAGTTTTTGATGAGCTTGCTGTCGAACTGTGTTCCGTTGTCGGCTACAATGGCTCTGGGGATGCCAAATCTCGTGATGATGTTCTTCCATATGAAATTCTTGACATCCACATCTCGGATTTTAGCAAGTGGTTCTGCCTCTATCCACTTTGTAAAGTAATCTGTCGCCACCAACAAGTATTTTCTCTGGCCTGTTGCTTGGGGAAGTTGGCCGACCAGATCCATGCCCCATTGGGCAAACGGCCAAGGGCTGGATACTGGATTCAGGTCGGCTGCAGGCTGATGAATCAAAGGTGCAAACCTCTGACATTGTTCACACTTCTTCACATATGCTTCGGCATCTTTTTGCATATATGGCCACCAATACCCTTGGGTAATGGCCCTATGGGCTAATGATCTGCCCCCAGTGTGGCTTCCACAAATCCCTTCATGAATTTCATATAAAAAATCTTCAACTTGAAAAGGGTGTACGCACCTTAAAAGGGGTCCAGTGAAGGACCTTCGGTAGAGATGTCCGTCCGAGGTCAAGCTGAATCTTGCCGACTTCAGTCTGACTTTGTGTGCCTCCTTGCGATCTTCTGGCAGTTTTCCTTCTTTAAGGAATGCAACAATTGCATCCATCCAGCTCGGCCCCATGTCCACGCACATTGCTTCCTGCTTTGCGCTCCGTGGTTCTATGCTCGGACCCGACATGTAGTCGATCATGATTGTTCTTGGCTTTCCAGTCTGCATTGAACTCGCCAGGTTGGCCAACGCATCGGCGTGGCTGTTATCATCTCGGCTAACTTGAAGAAGTCGGCAGTTCTGAAATAGCTCGGCTAACCTGATTACTTCCTTTGCATATGCCGACATCCTCTCGTCCCTGGCTGCAAATTCTCCTGTTGATTGGTTAACAATTAATTGTGAATCGCAAAAAACTATTACCTCGTCGGCTTCTGCTGCTGCTGCAAGTTTTAGTCCGGCAATCAATGCTTCGTATTCAGCTTCATTGTTTGAGGCCTTGAACCCCAAACGGATGGACTGCTCTATAAACTCTCCATCTGGGGATATCAGCAGTACTCCTGCCCCCGCTCCTCGTCGGTTTGAACTTCCGTCCACAAAGAGTCTGAATGAGTCGCCGATGTATATGCTGCACGGTCTGAGCTTTTCCTTTCTTTGGTCTTCTGCTGTTTGCCGGGATGCTTCTTGCTTGCTGGGACCTGGTTCATCTCGGCTCAAGGGAGGCCGATGTTCAATGGACTCCGGCGTGAATTCTGCCACAAAGTCGGCCAGAACTTGTCCCTTGATTGCTGTCCTTGGCCTGAATTCCAGGTCATACTGGCCCAAGGCCACTGCCCATCTTGCAATTCTTCCTGTTAAGTCTCCTTGTTGCAATAAGGACTTCAATGGGTGTTCTGTTAGTATCACTATCTTGTGTGCTTGGAAGTAGTGGTTCAACTTTTTTGAGGCCATGACTAAGGCCAACATTAACTTCTCCAGTGGCAAGTACCTTGTTTCAGCGCTGGCCAAGGTCTTACTCACATAGTAGACAGCTTTTTGTTCTCCCTGCTCTTCTCGGATAAGTACTGCACTTACCGCATGCTCTGACACGGCTAAGTACAGAAACAATTCTTCCCCGGGCTCTGGTGTCGAGAGGACTGGAGCCGTGATCATGTACTTTTTCAGATCGGCCAATGCGGCTTCACATTCTTCGGTCCACAGGAAGTCTGCAGTCTTCTTTACCAGGTTGAAGAAGGGTTTACACTTGTCCGAACTTCGGCTTATGAACCTGTTTAGGGCTGCTGCTCTGCCAGTGAGCATTTGAACCTGTTTGGCCGAGGTTGGACTCTGAAGATCCAAGATAGCCTTGATCTGATCTGGGCTGGCCTCTATTCCCCTTCTGGTTACCAAGTACCCTAAAAATTTACCAGATCCAACACCAAACGCGCATTTTGATGCGTTGAGTCGGAGCCGATATGTTTTCAGTATATTGAATACCTCGGCCAGGTCGGCGAGATGATTTTCTGACTCCTTGGTCTTCACGACCATGTCGTCGATGTAGACTTCCACTGTTCGGCCTATCTGTTGTTTGAACATTTTGGTCACCAACCTTTGGTAAGTTGCTCCTGCATTCTTTAATCCAAAAGGCATCACCCTGTAACAGTATAGGCCCTTCGGGGTGATGAAAGCTGTCTTTTCCTCATCTGGAGGGTACATGGCTATCTGGTGATAACCTCGGTAAGCGTCCAGGAAGCTCATCCTTCCATGTCCCGATGTAGCATCTACCAGCTGGTCAATTTTTGGCAGAGGGAAGCTATCTTTGGGACATGCTTTATTTAGGCTTGTAAAATCGACACAAACCCTCCATTTTCCGTTCTTCTTCTTTACCACCACGGTGTTGGACAACCATGTTGGGTAATTGACCTCTCTGATGGCCCTGGCTTCTAGAAGTTTGTCAACTTCTTCCTCCACAGCTTCGACATGCACCAATGTCGGTCTTCTTGCCCGCTGGATCACAGGTTTAGCCGATATGTGGACGTTTAGTCTGTGGCATGTGACCTCGGGTTCAATGCCAGGCATTTCATAAGGTGTCCAAGCGAACACTTCTATGTTTGTTCTCAAAAAGGCCTCCAGTTCTCTTTCTTCTTCCTCGGCTAAGCCTGAACCGAGAAGAAAAAATCTTTCCTCATCGCCCTCCTGGACGAGAATTTTCTTTAGTGATTCCTCGCTCTTCTCGGCTGGCTCCTTGCCGACATCTTCCAGGACTTCCATGTCCTCATCTTCATACTCGGCCGTTGCAGGTTCTCGAACATTGCAGGTAGCTTTCATTGCTGCCATGGAGCAATTCTTCGCCTGCAGTTGATCTCCTCGGATCTCTTCTATCCCGTGCTCCGTTGGGAACCGCAGAACTTGGTGCAATGTTGAAGGTACTGCCCCCATTGCATGCAACCACGGCCTGCCCATGATGATGTTGTATGGTGAGGGTGTATCAATCACAATGAACTCGGTTGTGATCTTCTTGGTGCCTGCTTGTACTTCTAAGCTTGTTGCACCCAGTGGCCACGTCGGTGTTCCATTGAAGCCGACCATCGGACCAGTTGACTGCTCCAGGTCGTCGGGGTGAAGGCCGAGCTCCTTGTAACATCTAACGTACATGATGTCACAAGAACTTCCTGGATCAATCAGGATGCGTTTTACTTGGCACTCCCCAACCTGGAGGGATACTACCAAGGCATCATTATGTGGGTGCTGGACCATCTCTAGGTCGGCTTCAGTGAAGGTTAACATCTGAAGTTGGCAGTCTTCTGGCCGAGGTCTTTTCAGTCCGACCTGGTTCACGTGCTGCAAGTGCTTCGCTCTTTGGGTTTCTCCCCGAATTTCGTTCTCATTCACCTTGGAGTGAATAACATTTACAACCCGAGGTCTGTCTGCTCGGGGTTGTGGTGGTGGCGGGGCTGCTTCCGCCTGTGGCAATCTTGCCTGTTCTTCCCTTGTTCTGGTCTCATCAACAAGGTCTCTCAAGTGGCCTTGTCTCACCAGATCTTCCAAGTGGGCTTTCAGGGCTCTGCAACCCTGTGTTGTATGTCCATTTTCATTGTGGTATGAGCAATGTCTGTCCGAGTTTCTCCCCATAAACTCCCCAGGTTGCCTTGCCGGTGTTCTGAAATAGGGCTGGCCCCTTATTCTTCCTAGCATCTTGTGAATTGGAATTCGGAACACGGTTGTTACTGCTTGTTTAGCCCTCAGCTCTATCTCCGTCTTGCTGAAGCCGTTGTTACCTCGGCTTCGCTTTGGCGAGTCACTCCGTTGCTCATGTTTGACCTGTTTTGATGCCGATGTATCCTCCTCGGCTCTAGCATATTTTTCAATCCTTGCCATGAGTTCTTCCATGTTCTTTGGCAATGTCTTTGCCAAAGATTTCCGTAGTGAACAGTCTTCCTTCAGGCCGTTCTTGAAGGATACAACTGCTACCTCCTGGTTGCATTCGGGTATTCGGTTGAACACCTCGTAGTATCTCTTTGCATAGGCCCTTAGCCCTTCATCCTTGCTGATTTTTAAAGCCATTAATGCGTCCACCCGTAATGGCTGTAGCTTGTTTGTCACGAACCTGGCCACAAACATCTCGGCCAGGCCTTCCCAAGTCTTTACACTTCCCTTTGGTAGTTTGTGGAACCAATCCGATGCAATTTCCCCAAAGGACGAAGGGAATACTTTGCAGAGCAAAGGCTCATTTCCACTATATAACGCCATTGAGTTCAGGAATAATCCTACATGGAAGTTAGGGTCTGACTTACCATCATAGATTTGGAACCTCGGCATGCTGAATCTTTTTGGAGCTACAAACTTGTCCAGTTCTACCGAGAATGGTGTCCTCGGCTTGACGAGTGAGGTTACCTCGGCTTCGGCGTTCTGTTCCCTTCTCTTGAGATAGTTTCTCAAGTCTTCTTTGCTTCTCCCTGGAGCTCGGCTATCTTTTGATTTGAGCCCCTTCGGCACACTGCTCTCGGCGTCGTGGTGCGCCCGTTTAGATCTTTCTCCACGGGTTGTGTCAAAGCAGAGAGCCTGCTTTTGTACTTGCCGATGTTCTCTTGGTTCCCCATCCTTTTCATTATGTGTCCTCTGGGACTTGCCGACGTCCTCGGAGGGCGGGTGAGGGTGCCCCTTGCTCCTGGAGCGTTGTGATGCGTCGGGTGTCGTTGTCCTTCCTTCATTCCGAGCTTTAACTGCTGGGATTGGCGTATCCTGCAGTGGGTATGGTGGCTGCATGACCTTGGTTTGCATCATGAAGTTGACTACCGACTGCAGGTCGGCCAACTTGGTTGCGAGGTCCTTGACTTCCTCATCCCTTCGTCTGCATCTATCCTTCCATACCTGGAGGTTATCCTCCTTGTAATAGCTATCCTGATCCGTCTTCTTCGAAGTGTCGTCCTCCTGGACGACGTTTTTGCCCCCGTGCCCCTGGCCACGGGTTTGGTCGTTGTGGTTGCCTCCTTCGGCATCCAGGTCAATAGGCGTGTCATTTTCAGCTGGAATGTCATCCCCGATCCTCTCGTTCTGTGCGTTGCTAGCCATCTATTCGTCTATCTTTCCCACAGACGGCGCCAAATTGTGTGGGTTATTTTTCTCGGCCACACTGCCTATCTTAGTGAGTTAGCAGTAGTAGCACAGGCAGAATAGATGGAACAAGCAATAACACAAAGACAAGAAGGATTTACGTGGTTCGGCAATAATTGCCTACGTCCACGGGTGCGCCGAGGTGTTTCACTATGAGTAATAACAAGAATTACAGTTTTGCTCTCAGTAACTCTCACTCTCTGAGTATATAATTGTAAATGTTACAATTGGCTCGTAGTTGTATATGCTCTCTTCAGAATGAATTCCCTCTTAATCCCCCCTCTATATCTCGTCCTCCATCTCTATATATACATCGGAATAGAGATGGGGAAGCTCACAGCTTTTGAGCTGCCTTGCCAGCCCACCAAAGCACTTTTGGCAGCTTTTCAGGTAAAAGCACATTCTTTCTGCACATGGCCGCCTATGGCCTCGTGGCTATTTCGCATGGCCTCAAGGCCAGCTTGTTGGTGAAATGATGGCCTCACGGTTTTCTCCACTAGGCTGGACATCCACCTAACCAAGATAATATTTAATAATATAAACCTCGGCTTACTCTTCTGCGGGTAGTTCGGCCTTTGTATGCTAAGCCGAGGTTCGAGGCCTTTAGCCCAGATTGAGATGTCTCCTGAGTTTACCTCGGAAAATAGTAGAGTTCCTTGGCAAGAATCTTACTGTTACACATAGCACCCCGGGTGACATGTCGGCATCCCCTTGCCACGTGTTGAGTCCCAGAAATATATCCCCACAGCAATAGTACGAGTATTCATGTGCAAAATCAAGAAATGATTCGCATATTAATGAAAAGCAGAGCAATAGAAGCAAGAAATACCAGAAACGATCAAAGAACTGGGAAAAGAAGGGAACAGGGGCTTACCAGAAAAGTTGAAGCCGGGATGAGTTCTGCCGAGGTCAGACGATGGAAGCAACAGAGTCGAGAGCTTCACGGAAATGGCAAATGGAGGCAGTTGCAGGGCTTCGAGCAAGAGAAATGGCAGATTCGGAGGAGGAAGGAGCTTTGGAGAAGAAAGGGCTGAAGAGAGAGAGAGAAAACAAAAGGTTCGAATGCAAAAGTGAAAGAAGGAGAGAGAAACGAATTGTTTTGTTAAAAGTTGAAAGGGCGGCAAAACTGCAATAATGACGCCTAGGGCAACGCAGGCGTCAGACGGCGCTGCAGTGAAAAGACGGCTCGTGGGCGCGTCAGCAACACGGTCCACTGAAAATGAAACGCGTCATCGGAACGATTGAGAAGTGATGCATGACAGCTCATGCGCGAATGGGAATCGATTGGAGTTTAACGAAGCCATGTCGGCCTGAAGTAAATGATCTCGGCTGGAAGTTCTTAAGCCGAGGTACGAGAAAGAAGTTCAATGTAAGTTCCATCACCTCAGTTGCCGAGGTAATAGAACTTAGGGGGCAGTTGTGGGGATATATTTCTGGGACTCAACACGTGGCAAGGGGATGCCGACATGTCACCCGGGGTGCTATGTGTAACAGTAAGATTCTTGCCAAGGAACTCTACTATTTTCCGAGGTAAACTCAGGAGACATCTCAATCTGGGCTAAAGGCCTCGAACCTCGGCTTAGCATACAAAGGCCGAACTACCCGCAGAAGAGTAAGCCGAGGTTTATATTATTAAATATTATCTTGGTTAGGTGGATGTCCAGCCTAGTGGAGAAAACCGTGAGGCCATCATTTCACCAACAAGCTGGCCTTGAGGCCATGCGAAATAGCCACGAGGCCATAGGCGGCCATGTGCAGAAAGAATGTGCTTTTACCTGAAAAGCTGCCAAAAGTGCTTTGGTGGGCTGGCAAGGCAGCTCAAAAGCTGTGAGCTTCCCCATCTCTATTCCGATGTATATATAGAGATGGAGGACGAGATATAGAGGGGGGATTAAGAGGGAATTCATTCTGAAGAGAGCATATACAACTACGAGCCAATTGTAACATTTACAATTATATACTCAGAAAGTGAGAGTTACTGAGAGCAAAACTGTAATTCTTGTTATTACTCATAGTGAAACACCTCGGCGCACCCGTGGACGTAGGCAATTATTGCCGAACCACGTAAATCCTTCTTGTCTTTGTGTTATTGCTTGTTCCATCTATTCTGCCTGTGCTACTACTGCTGACTCACTAAGATAGGCAGTGTGGCCGAGAAAAATAACCCACACATCTACAATAAAGATCACCCTTTTAAAAAAATAATAAATAAATAAAAATCATCAATCAAATGAAGAGTTTACTCCGCCAAACAAACTTCAAGAATAATATGCTTTTAAGGATCAAAAAGTAAAAGATTACAGGTCAATTTCTCATCAACAGCAGGAGAGAGAGAAAGAGCATTCACTACCATAACACAAGTCAATAAGAATGATACGAAATATATTCTCTACCCATCACAATTGATATCAAAGTTACAATATTGGAAATTATATGCCAACTTTTGAAAATGATTTTTTTCAGGTGATGTACCATTTAGCTAGCTAGGTGCAATGATGAAGATGAAAGTGCTATTTTTTAAACGCCATATTTGATTTGCGTATAGAATTGGGTTAGATTATTTGACACGAAATAATTATTTCAATGAGAGCATTTTAGTCTAAAGGTTCCACTCTTAACGTAAATTATCCCATCATGTGCCTACATATTATCATCACAAATATTGAACATTTTACAACTACTACTTCCTTGTCACAAATGTTTGAACCTCAAAAATACTGTAAACAACAACTTAATTAACCATCACAAATAATGAGCTTTTGCGACGGTTGCCATTGCAAATAATCCAAAGCAAAAACCTTAGTTTCTAGTAGTGATATATACTCATTCTAAGTATTGAAGTTCTTAATTTTTGGATAGATGGGAGCATTTTAACTTTGACCTAATGATCCACTTGGAGGCATCAAATGTTTATGTTCAATCAAAAGAATAGCAAATGACTTGGACTTTCAAAAGAAATAGCTCAAGACTTATTAGACTTGACAACTTGAAAATTTCTTTGTGAATCTACCTCTGCTACTAGTTTAAACACATTTAGGTTCTTCAAATCATAGATTTGACTAAAGATTTAAAAAGAGGAAGAAAAAAGTGATAATAATGTGAATGAAATATAAGTTAAATTTTTCTATATTTTCCTTTAGGTTTATTGAGAAGTCCATATTTATGAGAGGATATGACATTAGGTCCAAGGATTAATCTCTTTTGGTAATAAAAACACGTCAGAAAATTGGTAGAAAAATTTACAGGCAACAATTAGTGATGGTAAGGTGGACAAATAGATGACATTGGACATATGGGTGAACACAATGGCGGAGCCACATGGTGCCTAGGGGGATCACGTGCCCCCCTTGGATTTTTCCTCTTTTTTGTTTTTTTGTTTTTTTTTTTTTTAACATGTGTGTATATAAAATTTTAAATAAAAATAATATTTAGAATAAAATGTCAAAGGTATTTTCAAAATTATGAAAACAGTAGTGATTGTTTTATTAAAAATGAAGTGATTACAACAAATTATATTTTTATGTATAAAAATTTTGTGAAAAAATCTCAATATAAAAGTAATATCCATCATTATTGATATGCAAATATAATTAATCTCATTATATATATGTAAAAATTATTAGAGTGTTAGTTATATTTCATGTGGAGTTCACCCTTCATATGCTGTTTTACTATTGGTTTGTGATATTATATGTCAATAATGACATGATATCACTATTATATAAAATTTTTATTCAAATTTTGTAAAAATTTGTTTATCTTACCATTATATAATTTATTTTAAGATGTAAATATATGACTTTTTTATATTATCTATGATAATACTTTCTTTTCGATTTTTCTTGAAGTTAATTGTAAAATTTTATGTGAAATACTTTTCTAATAATTTATTTAAGTTTTTGTACTTATTATTAATTCAAAAATTATTATTATCTTCTTACTGTTGGTTATGGGAAAAAAATTAAAGTTATAATCAATAAGTGTCTTTTCTGATTTAATTTTCTGACTCTGCCATTGGGTGAACATATAGACGACACATGTATATATAGGTGACATTTGGACAAATAAATGAACATATAGATAACATGTGTACGAATAGGTGGCATTTGGATAAATAAAAAGAATTTAAATAGATACGTGTTCCTTTGGACAAATAGATGTCATTTTAGCTCCAAAAAATTACAGCTATTAGGCCAAAAGTTTAAAAATGAACCCGTGGTTTGAGTGCCCTTTTTCTTTCCCTTTTCAAATCTCTATTCAAATCTATAACCTAAATACAATTAAAAAAATTAAGAAAAAAGAACATAGAAATAATTTTTCACTATTTTTTCTCTTTTCATTTTTTATTCCTCTATAAATTCAAAATCCACACACAAGCTTAAATCATAGGAAGGTCAAGAGGGTTAGTCTAAATAATTGGAAAGTCTCAAGCATGATTGCAATTATTTTTTATTTTTTATATTAATGTTCATGTTTAGGTCTCATTTTCTAATATGGTTCCAAGAGACTTGGTAAAATTGATTTGATATAGTCTAGATATTATTCAAGCAGGTACCTTTCAAAAATTGAAACGAGAAGTTATTCAATACTCCTCGAGCACTATTCGATTTTATTTATTTGGTTGACATCTAATCAGTTATCTCTTAAAATTTTAATACAAAAGTAATGGGCCCTATAATTTAAACTGACAACTATTATATTGCAGTACCACTAGAATTTGCTTCAAAAATATTGAATAATTTCTCAATTGAAACAATCAACAATTCTCTCACATCCTTTTACCCAATTAATTGGAGAAATAAATAATAATAATCTCTAATATAATGAAATAATGGATCTTATAAACAAGAAGAGCTATATTCAACTATCAAAGTTGGATTGGTATACAAATGATGAAGGTCAACTCTCAGTAAAAAGGAACTGGTCAACCTGTTACTCATGTCTTTGTTTACATTTTTTTCTTCGTACCATCTACTTCTTAAAAAAAATAAACAAAATAATAAATAATAAATTGATTTATGTATTTTTCGGATCCTTAGACCTAGTTTGGCAATTTTTTAATTTTTTTTTTCTTTTTAAAACTTTTTTGGGATAAAATCGTTGCTAAAAAGTTTATGCTATAAAAAGGCAGGGTAAATTACACTCACCACCCTTGAGTTTCAAAAAAATAAAATAAATTAATCTCATATTTTTGACATAATTACACTGACATTTCTTGAGATTTTAATTTACATAATAATTAGATCATTTTTCATTAACAATATGTTAGTCGTATAAATAAAAAAATTGTGTTAATATCTCTTATCTACTAAAATATATATTTATTTTTGTTAATTTTAATATTTACGCATTATTTGTATTAAGTTTAATCAATATAATCTTACTGTTGACTTTTTGGCTTTCGAAAGTTATTATTGTAATTTTGAACGTGCCAGCAAGGATCAATCAGTCCTTACAGAATATTAATTGCCAATCAATTATCAGACGATTGTGTTTTAGTTCTTTCAGCCTCAATGAAGAGAACTTTTACTAGTTGCTTTGTTTAGGAGAATTGAGCAAACAACGATTAATATGAAGAACAATTGTAACATTTCATTAAGTAAAATGGGAGACTTACTGTGGGGATATATTTTCTGAGTGCCAACACGTGGCACGGTGACGCCGACGTGTCAGCCGAGGTGCCACGTGTCGTGGTAGTTATACCGAGGTGATCTCGGAGTTGCCGAGGTTATCTCCGAAGATATTGGAATCCGGGATAAGCGGATAAGGGACAAGAGTCCTAGGATGAAGAAAGACTTTAGGTTAGATAAAGATAATACTCTTAGGGGGTTTATCCTTATCTCTTGTAGAGTCCAAAGTAAGCACTGAATGGGAGTCCATAGAAGTCAGACTTCTAGTGGGACTAGGATGAAGTAAACTATAAAAAAGGAGGCACCCCCATGGGTCTAAGGTACGCAATTTATACTTTGAGCATTAAATTTAGCACTATTGATTATCTTTGAGAAATATACTGACTTGATCGTCGGAGTGCCCCCGGGTAGAAGAACCGCCGCCGGAGCCTTCTCTTTCTGTGCAGGACAGCCAGGTGCCATCTATTCTGCCAGTTCTCTCCAGCTGATCACTGAGTTGGCAGTGTGATCAGAAAATCACTCACACAATTTGGCGCCGCCTGTGGGAAAGAAAGACGAATAGATGGCCAGTAACGCACAAGAAGAAAAGGTTGGGGACGACACTCTTGCAGGGAGTGGCAGGCCTATCGACCTTGACATTGAAGAAAACAACCACAACGAAGAAACCAGTGACTAGAATAACGGAGAAAAAGACGTCGGCCAGACCGGCGACGCACAAAAGAATGCAGACCAGGGCAGATACTACAACGAAGATAACCTCCAGGTGTGGAGGGATAGATGCCTACGGAGGGATGAAGAGGTAAAAGAGATGGCAAACAAATTGGCTGACCTGCAATTGGTCATCAATTTTATGATGCAAAACAATGTCATGCAGCCACTCTTCCCACTACATGACACACCAGTTCCAGCAGTCAACACCCAGAAGGGGGGACAGATCCCTTTAGCACCTCAGCATACCAGGAGCGGAAAACACTCCCACCAAACCCCCAGGGAGGTCGGGCGAGGAGAGTCAAGAAGGGAAGAATCACGGAGAATGCATCACACGAAGGAGGCAGACCCCAAAGAACATCGGCATGTTCAGGGGCAGGCATTATACTTCGACACAACTCACGGGGAGAGATCGAAAAGAGGCCATCACGAGGCCGAGAGCAGTGTGCCAAAAAGACTAAAATCAAAGGATAGCCGAGCTCCTGGGCGGAGCAAGGAAGACTTGAGAAACTACTTCAAGAGGAAGCAACAGAATGGAGATGCCAAGGTAACCTCACCCGACAAGCCGAGGACACCCTTCTCGGTAGAATTGGACAAGTTCCAGGCACCAAAGAGATTCAGCATGCCGAGGTTTCAAATATACGATGGTAAGTCAGACCCTAACTTCCATGTCGAATTATATTTGAACTCAATGGCATTGTATAGTGGGAATGAGCCGTTGCTCTGTAAAGTGTTCCCCTCGTCCTTCGGGGAGATTGCATCAGATTGGTTCCACAAATTACCAAAGGGAAGCGTAAAGACCTGGGAAGGCCTGGTCAAGATGTTTGTGGCCAGGTTCGTAACAAACAAGCTGCAGCCATTAAGGGTAGATGCACTGATGGCCCTGAAGATCAGCAAGGATGAAGGCCTAAGGGCCTATGCAAAAAGGTACTATGAGGTGTTCAACCGAATACCCGAATGCAACCAGGAAGTAGTGGTCGTTTCTTTCAAAAACGGCTTGAAAGATGATTGTCCACTTTGGAAATCCTTGGCAAAGACATTGCTGAAGAGCATGGAAGAGCTCATGGCAAGAATCGAAAAGTATGCCAGAGCCGAGGAAGATACATCGGGGAATAAGGAAGTAAAGCAGGAAAAAGGGAACGGCTCGCCAAAGCGAGGCCGAGGTAACAACGGATTTAACAAATCGGAGGTTAAATTGAGGGGTAAGCAAGCAATAACGACCGTATTCCGAATTCCTATCCACAAAGTCCTGGATCAAATCCGAAATCAACCCTATTTCAGAACACCAGCAAAGGTGTCACGACCCAAACCCGCCCCTATGGGTTTAGTACCGTAACCGGCCAGTAATCTGAGATTACCGAAGGCCTACTGGACAGTAATACAGTAAAACAGAGTACATGGCGGAAGCCAATACAGTAAGTAAACAATGTCCAATGAGCTGTGACGGTCTGTATGCCAAAAAGATTTTTCATACATTTATACAGAACAGTACGAAACAGTATGCACAATATATACAACCAGTCAGAACAGGGACTTAATCCCTAACAAACAGTACAGTGCAAAACGTTCACTCTATACAGTAAACAAAACAGTACAGAATGGGAGAAAACTAAACACCCCTAAGCCTAAGCTTGACGGGCTCGAAACCTCGCAGTGAGGCGCAGTGGTTGGCTTGACAAAAAGGGGAAGTCCACCCCACGCTCCTAGCTCCGGTCTGGTGCCTGTACACCTACATATATATATATGAGCAGTGAGCTAAAACCCAGTGAATAACATAATGCGTAAAGAGGTTTAGAATGAATGTCCTTACAGTAATGAAAACAGTTCATTAAATCAGTATTTCAGTCTTTCAGTCAATCAGTCATATGTGGTACATCCATTAGCATAATAGTACAGTAAGCAGCAGGTCTTAAAGACCGAACAGTAATGATGGCCATCAATCAGTAAACAGTAGTGGTTCCACGAGGGAACCGACAGAGATCTCTGTAACAGTAACAGTAACAGTAAACAGTAGGTGCTAAGGATGCCACAGTACAGTTCAGAATACAGGACATACATTCATTCAGTAAACAATATCAGTTCAGTAAACAGTTCAGTTCAGTATTCAGAAGATAATCCTTTTGAACATATCTTTACACAATTGTTACTCACAGAGTTCTGGGCTACGGTAAGCTAGCGCGTCTCCTTGGAATGCCAACCCTAAACAGTTAACAGATTGAACACACACTAAGTTTTACAGTTGGGAAAGATAATAACTTAATCCCTAAATTTGCCTGGGTGTGCTCTACATCCATATCCTCATTAAGATGCTTTAAACTAGGCCTAAGAATGCCTAGGATGGAATGAGGATGCAAAGATGCAATCAGGAAACATTTTCAGAATTTTCAGAAAAACAGATCCTCGCTCGAGCGTGGGTTTCCCAGCTCGAGCGGACATGCAACAAAGGTACACGCTCGAGCGGCAAATCTCCCGCTCGAGTGTACTGTAAAAGTACTGGATAGGTGAAAATCACGCTCGATAGGGCGCTCGATAGCCGCTCGAGCGCAAGACACAAAGTCCCGCTCGAGCGTCCAATACCCCGCTCGAGCGTACTGCAGAACATAACAAAGTACTGGATACTCGAATTCTCCGCTCGAGCGCCACTTTCCCTGCTCGAGCGGGAGTGCAAAATCTGGAAAACCCAGATTGCACCTCCAAGCCAAAAACCAAGTTTTCAAACACCAAATTCGATCCTCTTGGGCCCATTTCTGGAAAAACACTTGTAAACACATAGAATAACATGATTTAAAGCTCAATTTGAGAAATCAAAGCCCAAGGGTGTTTTATTCAAACTCAATTTCAAACCAATTTTCATGAACAAGATTCAAACATGACATGCAAGGATTTAAACCATTTCAAAGCTTCAATTTCATGCTCAAGTGAGCCAATTCTTCAAAGACAAGATGAAATCATGGACTTAAACATAATTATGAGCATACATGCACCAATTGCCATGAAATCAACATCAAAATGCAAGGATAAACACATGCATGCATGATACAAGCTTTAATCCAACACTACAAGACCAATTCTTGACTTAGCTCATAAACTATTATGATCCATGCTAGATAGAGCTTAAATATGCAATGTAGAGGATGAAATTCATACCTAAGTTCCTCGATGACAAGTCTAGTGGTTCAATTATGCACTTAAGCTTCCAATTCCTCAAGATTCAAGCCAATCTCTATGTTGAATTCACTCCTTTCCTTTCACTCTCTCACTAGTTCGGTGGTGAGCTCAAAAATGGCTGAAGAAAATGTTAATCTAAGTGTATACAAGGCTCAATATGTTGAGGTAGTGGCCCACTAAGGGTGGCAATATGGTAAATAAAGCAACTATTGCAATTTAACTCATTTTAATCTAATTTAATCATACCAAATCACATTTCGGATAAATACACCATAAAATTACGTAAATTCCAATAATCATAAAACATTAATCAATTTCAGGTTCGGCCGCCGATAAGGCCTTCAATTAACAGTTTAAACAAAACAAACTGAACAGATAATTAAACAGTCAAACAGATAAAATGCAATTCAAACAGATTCAGGCAATCAATTCATTTTCAGATTTCAGTCGGTCAGTTCAGTAATTCAGTCAGTTCAATTACTTTCCATGTTTGGCCTCAGTGTAGCAGTAATCGGTAATCAATCAGTCATTAGTCGGTAAACAGTATGAGGGTTATTACAGTCTCCCCTCCTTATAAAGAGTTTAGTCCTCTAAACTCGAATTACCTTCATTCTGGAAGAAAACAGGATTCAGTGGAAACAGTTCGGGATATCTCTTGGCCATGTCATCTTCCCTTTCCCAAGTGGCATACGCGCCACCATGGTTTTGCCAGTCAACTTTCACCAACGGGATCTCTTTATTCCTTAACTTTTTGATCCGTCTGTTTACAATCTGTATGGGCCGTTCCTCGTAAGTGTAGTCATCACTCAGCACTATACGAGTAGGCTCTATCACATGGAAGGGATCCCGGAGGTAGTCTCTCAACATAGAAATATGGAAGACGTTATGCATATGCTCCATTTCAGGAGGAAGCGCAACTTGATACGCCATCGGATTGATTTTCTCAATAATCTCGTACGGTCCGACATATCTCGGCGCTAACTTGCCTTTGACTCCAAAACGAGTCTGGCCTTTCATTAGTGTCGCATTGACAAACACGTGATCACCCACTTCATATTCTCTATCTCGTCTTCTAACATCTGCATAACTTTTCTGTCTGCTCTGTGCAGTTTTCAGTCTCTGTTGTATCAGTTTTACCTTCTCAGTCGTTTCATATACAATCTCGGGCCCAAGCAAAGGCCCATCTCTAACCTCTGCCCAGCAAATCGGAGATCCACATTTTCTGCCATACAATGCCTCGAAATGCGCCATACCAATACTTAAATGATAACTGTTGTTGTAAGCAAATTCAGCCAATGGCAAATGGCTTTCCCAGTTTCCTTGAAAATCAAGAACACACATTCTCAATAAATCCTCCAGAGTTTGGATGGTCCTTTCTGACTGGCTATCTGTCTGAGGATGATAAGCACTACTCAGTCTCAGTTCAGTTCCCAATGCAGTCTGTAGGCTTTGCCAAAACCTCGATGTAAACTTCGAATCCCTGTCAGAAACAATGGACACAGGCACTCTATGCAGTCTAACAATTTCATCAATATAGAGTATAGCCAATTTGTCCGCATTACAAATTGTCTTAACAGGTAAGAAGTGAGCAGATTTAGTCAGTCTATCAACAATAACCCAAATTGAGTCCATACCTTTACTGGAGCGAGGTAGTCCCACAATAAAATCCATGGTAATGTGTTCCCATTTCCACTCCGGTATCGGTAAGGGTTGCAATAAGCCTGCGGGTCGTTGATGTTCGGCTTTGACTTGTTGGCAATGAAGACATTTTGATACAAAATCAGCAATTTCTTTCTTCATTCCCGGCCACCAGAAATTCAATTTCAAATCTTGGTACATTTTCGTATTTCCCGGATGGATAGAAAATTTTGAATTGTGGCCCTCTTGCAGAACTCTTCTTTTCAATTTAGAATCATTCGGTACACACAATCTTTCCTGAAATTTCAGTACATTGTTTTCAAATCTGAAACCCGGTCTCGGTTTGGATTCCCTTTCTTCGATGATCTTCTTCAAGAAGTCATCCAGTTGTTGTTTCTCTTTAATTTCCTCAATCAGTGCCGGTTGAGCAGAAATAGCAGCTATTGTTCTACCTTGTTCTCGCAAAACAATTTCAATTTCAGATTTTTCAAGGTCACAAAGCAACTCTTTCTGTCCGGTGACTAAACAGGCTAAGTTTCCAATCAATTTCCGGCTCAGTGCATCAGCAACGGTGTTGGCTTTTCCCGGATGGTACAGTATCTGTAGGTCATAGTCTTTAATCAGTTCTAGCCATCTCCGTTGTCTCATGTTCAGTTCTTTTTGAGTGAAGAATACTTTAGACTCTTGTGGTTGGTTTATACTTTACATGTTGCCCCATACAGATAGTGACGCTAGATTTTCAGTGCAAATACTACTGCAGCAAGTTCCAGGTCATGGGTTGGGTAGTTCTTTTCGTGTGGTCTCAGTTGTCGGGAAGCATAGGTAATAACTCTCCCATTCTGCATTAAAACACACCCCAAACCCTTATGAGAAGCATCACTAAATACAATATAACCATCCGTACCTGAAGGTAAGGTGAGAACTGGTGCAATCACGAGTCGAGTTTTCAACTCTTGGAAAGCTGATTCCCTTTGGTCAGTCCAGTCAAATGGTATCCCCTTCTGTGTCAGTTGAGTCAATGGTAAGGCAATTTTAGAGAAATCTTTGACAAATCTTCTGTAATATCCAGCCAATCCCAAAAAGCTTCAGACTTGTGTCACATTTGTTGGTCTAGGCCAGTTCACTACAGCTTCAATTTTCTGTGGATCCACTGAAATCCCATCTTTGCTAATAACATGTCCCAAAAACATAACATGGTCAAGCCAAAATTCACATTTAGACAGTTTAGCATAAAGTTTTTGTTCTCTTAAGGTCTGCAGGGCAAGTCTCAGATGATGTTTGTGTTCTCCTATACTTTTGGAGTAAATCAATATGTCATCAATGAATACCACAATAAAGTCATCAAGGTATGGTTTAAAGATTTTATTCATGAGGTCCATAAATGCTGCAGGTGCATTGGTAACTCCAAAAGGCATGACTAAAAATTCGTAATGTCCATACCTCGTTCTAAAATCAGTTTTATCAATGTCTTCTGGTTTAACTTTCAGTTGATGGTACCCCGATCTGAGATCAATCTTGGAAAACACTTGAGCACCCTGTAACTGATCAAATAAATCATCAATACGCGGCAATGGGTATTTATTTTTCACAGTTACCTTGTTTAATTCACGGTAATCAATACACAGTCTCAGTGAGCTGTCTTTCTTCTTTACAAACAAAACCGGTGCGCCCCACGGTGAAGTACTGGGCCGGATAAACTTCTTGTCTAACAGTTCTTGCAATTGTACTTTCAATTCCTTCAGTTCAGTCGGAGCCATTCGGTAAGGAGCTTTCGATACAGGCTGTGTACCCAGAATCACATCAACAGTGAACTCAATCTCCCTGTCAATTAAATCCCCTGGCAGATCATCTAGAAAAACATCTGGGAATTCTCTGACTATAGGAATACAGTTCACATCAGTTTTAACATTATCATCAGTAGATACAGTCAATACAGAACACAGACACCCTTTACACCCTTTTCTAATCAATTTAACAGTTTTCACAGAAGAAATCAAATATGGAGGAGGTACTACTCCAACCCCACTAAACACGAATTCGGGTAAACCAGGTGGACGGAAAACAACTTGTTTCGTCACACAGTCAATGGTAGCATGATATTTTTGTAACCAGTCCATTCCCAATATTACATCAAAATGGTCAATGTTCAATGGCAGTAAATCAATAAACAGATGCATATCCCCAACAATGATTTCACATGTAGGGTACATATAAGCACATGTCATGGATCCCCCAACAGGTGATGATACAGCTAACAGATAGTTCATGGGTTCTAAGGGTCTATTCAATTTTTGCGAAAAAGCATGCGATACATAAGAATGTGTAGACCCCGAATCAATCAGTACATATGCATTTTGAGCACAAATAGAAAGAATACCTAACACTACGGTCTCGGTATTTTGTACGTCTCCCGGTACTAGGGCGAACACTCGGCCCTGCCTCATAGGCTCTTTTCCGGTAGCTTTAGGGTTCGATTTTGGTGCTACAGTTGATGCTGCTGCGCCTGGTGCAGCTTTACTACTGCCCAGAGCAGTGGAAGGGCAATCTTTGACCATGTGGCCCACCTTGCCACACCTGTAACAAGCACCAGAAATTTTATAACAAACTCCCTTGTGATTCTTATCACATTCGGAACAGGGCGGAATGGAACGGTTCCCTTGACTAGATGTAGTCGTTGACCCTGTATTTTGCTTTTTGCTCAGCGGGTTGTTCTTGCCTTTCTTGAACTTAAAACCCTGTCTTTTACCACGCCATTCCGACGCTGGTGTTTCAGATTGTTTCACTGCTTCGATGTTCGACTCAGCCATCAATGCTCGGTCAAGAACACCTACATAGGTCGGTAGCTTTAAAACATTTATCCTGTCGAGTATTGCAACATTAAGGCCGCCTTCAAATTTCCTGGCCTTCTTGTAATCAGTGTCCACCATATGTGGTGCATATCTAGCAAGCTCGGTGAACTTTGTTTCGTATTCAGCAACGGACATTGTGCCCTGTCTCAGTTGTTCAAATTCAGTCACTTTCCTGTCCCTGACACACTGGGGAAAATACTTTTCAAAGAAGGACTCCTTAAACTGAGCCCAAGTCACTACAGTGTTGGTGTCACGGACCAGCATCCACCACCTTCTGGCCTCTTCTTGCAAGGTGAAGGTAGCTAACAATACTTTATTTGCTTCCGAGCATGGAAACACTTCAAATAACTTTTCTGTTTCAAGCACCCAAGCTTCAGCCTTTAACGGTTTAAGGCCTCCCTGAAAGGATGGTGGTTTCATTTTGCTGAACTTTTGGGTGAGAGCAATTATGTCCCCATCATTCATATTCACATTCGGTTCCGGCTGTACCGGAGGAGGAGGTGGGGGCTGTTGATTCTGTTGTTGCTCAAGCCTAGCAGTTATCAGTTCCATTATTCTTTCCATCCTTGCCATTCTTGCCTCAGTGGATGAGGATTCAGATTCATTTGCATTATCCATTTCACTATAAGCAGTTATAGCAATTATAAACATAAGCAGTTGCATACTTAAACAGTTTATCACATTAGCATATATTCAGTCATGTCATAACCACACACTTTTCATGTTCATGCAATGCCCTAATCACCTTTCTAGGACATCCTATAGCTCATTTGGACACGTGTGTGCGGTATAACTCGTGGTTAAGTATCGCTCTGATACCACTCTGTCACGACCCAAACCCGCCCCTATGGGTTTAGTACCGTAACCGGCCAGTAATCTGAGATTACCGAAGGCCTACTGGACAGTAATACAGTAAAACAGAGTACATGGCGGAAGCCAATACAGTAAGTAAACAATGTCCAATGAGCTGTGACGGTCTGTATGCCAAAAAGATTTTTCATACATTTATACAGAACAGCACGAAACAGTATGCACAATATATACAACCAGTCAGAACAGGGACTTAATCCCTAACAAACAGTACAGTGCAAAACGTTCACTCTATACAGTGAACAAAACAGTACAGAATGGGAGAAAACTAAACACCCCTAAGCCTAAGCTTGACGGGCTCGAAACCTCGCAGTGAGGCGCAGTGGTTGGCTTGACAAAAAGGGGAAGTCCACCCCACGCTCCTAGCTCCGGTCTGGTGCCTGTACACCTACATATATATATATATATATGAGCAGTGAGCTAAAACCCAGTGAATAACATAATGCGTAAAGAGGTTTAGAATGAATGTCTTTACAATAATGAAAACAGTTCATTAAATCAGTATTTCAGTCTTTCAGTCAATCAGTCATATGTGGTACATCCATTAGCATAACAGTACAGTAAGCAGTAGGTCTTAAAGACCGAACAGTAATGATGGCCATCAATCAGTAAACAGTAGTGGTTCCACGAGGGAACCGACAGAGATCTCTGTAACAGTAACAGTAACAGTAAACAGTAGGTGCTAAGGATGCCACAGTATAGTTCAGAATACATGACATACATTCATTCAGTAAACAATATCAGTTCAGTAAACAGTTCAGTTCAGTATTCAGAAGATAATCCTTTTGAACATATCTTTACACAATTGTTAATCACAGAGTTCTGGGCTACGGTAAGCTAGCGCGTCTCCTTAGAATGCCAACCCTAAACAGTTAACAGATTGAACACACACTAAGTTTTACAGTTGGGAAAGATAATAACTTAATCCCTAAATTTGCCTGGGTGTGCTCTACATCCATATCCTCATTAAGATGCTTTAAACTAGGCCTAAGAATGCCTAGGATGGAATGAGGATGCAAAGATGCAATCAGGAAACATTTTCAGAATTTTCAGAAAAATAGATCCTCGCTCGAGCGTGGGTTTCCCAGCTCGAGCGGACATGCAACAAAGGTACACGCTCGAGCGGCAAATCTCCCGCTCGAGCGTACTGTAAAAGTACTGGATAGGTGAAAATCACGCTCGATAGGGCGCTCGATAGCCGCTCGAGCGCAAGACACAAAGTCCCGCTCGAGCGTCCAATACCCCGCTCGAGCGTACTGCAGAACATAACAAAGTACTGGATGCTCGAATTCCCCGCTCGAGCGCCACTTTCCCTGCTCGAGCGGGAGTGCAAAATCTGGAAAACCCAGATTGCACCTCCAAGCCAAAAACCAAGTTTTCAAACACCAAATTCGATCCTCTTGGGCCCATTTCTGGAAAAACACTTGTAAACACATAGAATAACATGATTTAAAGCTCAATTTGAGAAATCAAAGCCCAAGGGTGTTTTATTCAAACTCAATTTCAAACCAATTTTCATGAACAAGATTCAAACATGACATGCAAGGATTTAAACCATTTCAAAGCTTCAATTTCATGCTCAAGTGAGCCAATTCTTCAAAGACAAGATGAAATCATGGACTTAAACATAATTATGAGCATACATGCACCAATTGCCATGAAATCAACATCAAAATGCAAGGATAAACACATGCATGCATGATATAAGCTTTAATCCAACACTACAAGACCAATTCTTGACTTAGCTCATAAACTATTATGATCCATGCTAGATAGAGCTTAAATTTGCAATGTAGAGGATGAAATTCATACCTAAGTTCCTCAATGACAAGTCTAGTGGTTCAATTATGCACTTAAGCTTCCAATTCCTCAAGATTCAAGCCAATCTCTATGTTGAATTCACTCCTTTCCTTTCACTCTCTCACTAGTTCGGTGGTGAGCTCAAAAATGGCTGAAGAAAATGTTAATCTAAGTGTATACAAGGCTCAATATGTTGAGGTAGTGGCCCACTAAGGGTGGCAATATGGTAAATAAAGCAACTATTGCAATTTAACTCATTTTAATCTAATTTAATCATACCAAATCACATTTCGGATAAATACACCATAAAATTACGTAAATTCCAATAATCATAAAACATTAATCAATTTCAGGTTCGGCCGCCGATAAGGCCTTCAATTAACAGTTTAAACAAAACAAACTGAACAGATAATTAAACAGTCAAACAGATAAAATGCAATTCAAACAGATTCAGGCAATCAATTCATTTTCAGATTTCAGTCGGTCAGTTCAGTAATTCAGTCAGTTCAATTACTTTCCATGTTTGGCCTCAGTGTAGCAGTAATCGGTAATCAATCAGTCATTAGTCGGTAAACAGTATGAGGGTTATTACAAAAGGCCCCAGGTGAATATATGGGAAGGAATGTTTGTAGGCGTTGTGCTTACCACAATGAAGAGGGGCACCCAATTCAGGGCTGCAGAGCCCTAAGAGCACACTTAGAGGACTTAGTGACACAAGGCCATCTGAGAGACCTTGTCGACGAAGCCAGGACAAGAGAGGAACAGGCAAGATTGCCTCATGCACCAGCAGCCCCGCCTCCCCCAACACAGCAACCACAGGCAGGGAGACCACGGGTGGTTAATGTAATCCATTCAAGGGTCAACGAGAACGAGGTCAGAGGAGAGACCCAGAGGGTAAGGCATTTACAGCATATCTACCAAATCGGGGAAAAGAGACATCAGCCAGAAGAGTGCCAAGGACCGATGATAGCTTTTACCGAAGTTGACCTGGAGCTGGTCCAACATCTGCATAATGATGCCTTGGTAGTATCCCTCTAGGTTGGGGAGTGCCAAGTGAAACGCATCCTGATTGATCAAGGTAGTTCTTGCGACATCATGTACGTTAGATGCTATAAGGAGCTGGGCCTTCACCCATACGACATGGAAGGATCCAATGGCCCGATGGTCGGCTTCAACGGAACGCCAACGTGGCCACTAGGCGCAACAAGCTTGGAAGTACAAGCCGGCACAAAGAAAATCAAGACGGAATTCATTGTGATTGACACGCCTTCGCCATACAACATCATCTTGGGAAAGCCATGGTTGCATGCAATGGGGGCAGTTCCCTCAACGTTGCATAAACTATTGCGTTTCCCAACAGAACTTGGGATTGAAGAAATCAGAGGAGATCAACTGCAGGTAAAAACTTGCTCCATGGCAGCAATGAAATCAACCTGCAACATCCGAGAACCAGAGAAGGCTGAAATCGAAGACGAGGACATGGAGGTGATACATGGTGTCGGCAAGGAACCGGCTAAAAAAAGTGAAGAAGCACTGAAGAAGATCCTCGTCCAGGAGGGCGATGAAGAACGCTTCTTTCTTCTCGGCTTGGGCTTAGCCGAAGAAGAGGAAAGAGAGCTGGAAGCTTTTCTGAGGACAAACATTGAGGTGTTCGCTTGGACACCTTATGAGATGCTTGGCATTGACCCCGAGGTCACATGCCACAAACTGAACGTCGATAGGTCGGCCAAGCCTGTTATACAGCGAGCCAGAAGACCGACGTTGATGCACGTCGAAGCAGTGGAGGAGGAAGTAGATAGACTTCTGGAGGCCAGGGCCATCAGAGAAGTAAATTATCCGACATCGCTGTCAAACACTGTCGTAGTAAAAAAGAAGAACGGTAAGTGGAGGGTCTGTGTAGACTTTACAAGCCTGAACAAAGCCTGTCCCAAAGACAGCTTTCCTCTACCCAAGATTGACCAGTTGGTAGACGCCACATCTGGACATGGAAGGATGAGTTTCCTGGATGCTTACCGGGGGTACCACCAGATAGCCATGTACCCCCCAGATGAACAGAAGACAGCGTTCATCACCCCAAAAGGCCTGTACTGTTACAGAGTAATGCCTTTTGGATTGAAGAACGCAGGAGCAACTTACCAAAGACTGGTAACCAAGATGTTCAGACACTTGATTGGCCAAACAGTGGAAGTTTACATCGATGATATGGTCGTGAAGACCAAGGATCCTAAGGGTCATCTTGCCAACCTAAAAGAGGTATTTGAGATACTCAAAACATATCGGCTCCGACTCAACGCATCGAAGTGCGCGTTTGGAGTTGGATCTGGTAAATTCTTGGGGTACCTGGTGACACGAAGGGGCATTGAAGCCAGCCCAGACCAGATCAAGGCCATCCTAGATTTACAGAACCCGACATCGGCAAAACAGGTACAGAAACTTACCGGAAGGGCCGCAGCCCTAAACAGGTTCATAAGCCGAAGCTCAGACAAATGTAAACCTTTCTTCAACCTGGTGAAGAAAGCCACGAATTTCCTTTCGACAGAGGAATGTGAGGCCGCGTTAGCCGACCTAAAGAAATATCTGACTACAGCTCCGGTCCTCTCAACACCTGAACCTGGGGAAGAGCTGTTTCTGTACTTAGCTGTTTCAGAACACGCAGTAAGTGCGGTGTTAATCCGAGAAGAAAAAGGGGAGCAAAAGGCTGTTTACTATGTAAGCAAAACCTTGGCCGACGCAGAAATAAGGTATCTACCACTGGAGAAATTAATGCTAGCCTTAGTAATGGCTTCAAAGAAGTTGAACCATTACTTTCAGGCGCACAAGATTGTGGTCCTAACAGAGCACCCACTGAAGTCCTTGTTACAACAAGGAGACTTAACAGGAAGAATAGCAAGATGGGCAGTAGCCCTGGGCCAGTATGACCTAGAGTTCAGGCCGAGAACAGCAATAAAGGGCCAAGTATTGGCCGATTTCGTGGCCGAGTTCACGCCAGAGTCAATCGAACATCGGGCTCCGTTGAACCATGATGAACGATGTCCAAGCAAGCAAGAAGAAGCCCATCCAAAGACAAAAGAACAAAGGAAGGAAAAACTCAGACCCTGCAGCATTTACATCGGAGACTCCTTCAGACTGTTTGTTGATGGAAGTTCAAACCGGCAAGGGGCGGGGGCAGGAGTACTGCTGATATCTCCAGACGGAGAAATAATAGAACAGTCCATCCGTTTGGGGTTCAAGGCCTCAAACAATGAAGCAGAATACGAAGTATTAATTGCAGGGCTAAAGCTGGCAGCAGCAGCAGAAGCAGACGAGGTAATAGTTTTTTGTGATTCACAACTAATTGTTAATCAGTCAACAGGAGAATTTGCAGCCAGAGACGAGAGGATGTCGGCATATGCAAAAGAGGTCATCAGATTGGTAGCCTTATTTCGGAATTGCCGACTACTCCAAGTAAGCCGAGATGATAACAGCCACGCCGACGCGTTGGCCAACCTGGCAAGTTCAGTATAGACTGGAAAAAGAAGGACAATAATGATCGACTATATGTCAGGCCCGAGCATAGAACCACCGATCACAGAGCATGAAGCAATGTGCGTGGACATGGGACCAAGCTGGATGGATACAATTGTTGCATTCCTGAAAGAAAGAAAGCTGCCAGAAGACCGTAAGGAGGCACACAAGGTCAGATTGAAGTCGGCAAGATTCAGTCTAACAGCGGACGGACATCTCTACAGAAGGTCCTTCACTGGACCCCTCTTAAGGTGCGTACACCCTTTGCAGGTTGAGGATTTCTTATATGAAATTCATGAAGGAATTTGCGGAAGCCACGCTGGGGGCAGATCATTAGCTCATAGGGCCATTACCCAGGGGTATTGGTGGCCCTACATGCAAAAAGATGCAGAAGCATACGTGAAGAAGTGCGAATAATGCCAAAGGTTTGCACCTTTGATACATCAACCAGCTGCTGACCTGAATCCAGTATCCAGCCCTTGGCCATTTGCCCAGTGGGGCATGGATCTTGTTGGGCAACTCCCCTAGGCAACTGGGCAGATGAAGTATCTGTTGGTAGCGACTGATTACTTCACAAAATGGATAGAAGCAGAGCCTCCTGCCAAAATCTGAGATGTAGACGTAAAGAACTTCATATGGCGAAACATCATCACCAGATTTGGCATTCCAAGAGCCATAGTTGCCGACAACGGAACACAGTTTGACAGCAAACTCATCAAGAACTTTTGTGCTAAATTCAAAATCAAGAATTACTTTTCAACACCAAGTTTTCCCCAAAGTAACGGTTAAGCAGAAGCATCCAACAAAGTAATTCTGGATGGAATAAAGAAGAGGCTGCAGGCAGCAAAAAGAAAGTGGGTAGACGAATTACCCAACGTGCTTTGGGCATATCGGACTACGCCGAGAAGATCAACAGGGGAATCCCCCTTTGCCATGGCTTATGGCACAGAAGCAGTCATTCCGCTGGAAGTCGGCATCCCAGGGATCCGAACCCAAGGAGTTGAGAATGGGACTAATGACATACTTTTAGCCCGAGATCTGGATCTTTTGGAAGAACGAAGAGAGAAAGCTGCAATTCAGCTCGCAGCATACCAGTAACAGCTTGCCAGAGCTTACAACAAGAAGGTCAATCCAAGGGATTTTCAAGTCGGCGACCTAGTCCTAAGAAAAGTCGTCGGCAACAAGAAGAATCCCAGAGAGGGCAAGCTTGGCCCAAACTGGGAAGGACCCTACAGAATCACTTCGGTATTAGGCAATGGAGCCTATCGACTTGAAGATAATGAGGGTAAAGCATTGCCTAGACCATGGAACACTTGTAATCTGAAATTTTTCTATCATTAGATGTTCCTTGTTATTTCAATGTTATCAATAAAATCATAGCAGAATTCCTCTACACTGACAAAAGATGCGCAATATTATTTCTGAATAATGAGAACCCAAGTGGAACTCAGGTTCACATTGGGAGCAAAGAGAAGAAGAATATGCTTAACACTTGTTGAAATTTGTAGCAATTTACAAGTTGAAGTTAAGCTGAGAGTGTTCCTTATCTTCACTTGTTGAAATTTGTAGCAATTTACAAGTTGAAGTTAAGCCGAGATTATTCCTTATCTTCACTTGTTGAAATTTGTAGCAATTTACAAGTTGAAGTTAAGCTGAGAGTGTTCCTTATCTTCATTTGTTGAAATTTATAGCAATTTACAATTTGAAGTTAAGCTGAGAGTGTTCCTTATCTTCACTTGTTGAAATTTGTAGCAATTTACAAGTTGAAGTTAAGCTGAGAGTGTTCCTTATCTTCACTTATTGAAATTTGTAGCAATTTACAAGTTGAAGTTAAGCTGGGAGTGTTCCTTATCTTCACTTGTTGAAATTTGCAGCAATTTACAGGGTAAAATTAAGCCGATATATAATGTTTAAATCTGTTGAAATTTGTAGCAATTTACAAATAGATCATTGTTTAGCACTTGATATAAACTTGAGAAAAGTTTATAAGTTGAAATTAAAACAGCATATGCTTTATACTTGTTGAGATTTATGAAAAGTTTGCAGGTCAGTATCTTGCCGAAGTAAAGCTTGCAGTTATTATACCCGAGGTATGTAACCCCGAGAAGATTATACAAAGAAGGATGAGTATGTAAAACATGCAAAATATTCTAAGTATAGAGCCATGCAGAGACAATCAAACGAAGATAAAGTTTGAAGCATTCAGGAAAAACAGTTACAGTTGTACACAAAAGAAGACACTACGGCCTACCAAAAGTAATTGTTCAGGAGTTACAAAGAAGGCACATCGGCCATGTAAAGAACTCATACTGTTTTCAAAAGAAAATAAAAAGCTAAGATTCCTCAACGGTAGCAGTTGGTTGAGTCTGAGGATCAGATGGTTGCTGGGTAGATGCCTCGGTTTCCTTTTCTGCCGCGATCTCGGCATCAATTTGAGCCAGGGTTTCATCAATTTGAGCAAGGCTTTTTTCGGCGACGGGAACGTCGGAGGAAGCCTGCTCCGGGGTAGTTTCCTTGGCAACTTCGTCACCATCATCGTCCTTAGTCAGGTCCAGGACCTGCTCATTCAAAGAATGAGACTTAGCCCCAACAGCCTCCCTGGGTTTCCTAACCAGAGCATCATCTTCATCCTCATCTTCAGACTCAGATTCGCCTTCAGGTTGAGTTGGTGGAGGTGGAGGAAAAGGAAGAGGAATGGCGTCGGTCTTTCTCAGAGGTGAATCCTCAGGAACGTTAAGCCTTTTGGCAAGAGACATCCAACCAAGGGAAAAGCCCCTATTGCAGGCCTGCCTGACTTGTAATTTATATTCCTCAGTAACGTCGGCCATACCCTGAGCGTAGGCCTTTTCGTCGGCCTCTTTGATCTCGGCATCCTTAGTGGCCAGAGCCTCCTGATGCTCATTTTCGGCTTGGGCTACTTTTTCCTCGGCCTCTCTCTTCTGTGATTCGGCCACCTTCTTAATAGCTTCAGCAGCATCAGCCTTCTCATCGGCTATTTGTTGGGCCTTAGTAGCAGCTTCGGCCTGGTCTTCCAGCTTCTTCATTTTTAATTGAAGACTTTTGTTGGTTTTATGGAGGGCAGTAAACTCCCTCTTCAGATTGGACAACCTCTCCCTATTCTCAAAAGATTGCATGGAGAAGGAATGGGCATGCTGAACAGCCTAAAAAAGCATAAAACAAAAGTTATTACAAAGTTTACAAATATGAAAAGTTGAAGAAAGACAGGTTACCAAGTGACGACACTTACTTGAACACAGCGTTGAAGCATCAGAGCGTAATTTTCGTACTCACTCATCTCGGCGTTCTTTTCCAGATCGCCTGGGAGGAGAAGAGCTGTACTGAGTGCAACGCCGACATTGATGTCATCGGCGCTGTCACTAGCCAAAACAGGCTTATTCTCCAGGGTAATCTCAGGCGTCCAGGGGACATTTGGTACTTTGGACTTCGAAGACGTTGTAGAGGAAGACCTCGGCTTCTTTGATTTCTGGGACTCTGACGGCTGGGCTTCAGAGCCCCTCTTCCCAGCAGAGGGTTGAGACTTCTCACTCTCAGCAAGCTTAGAAATGGGTAAAGTATCCTCAGATTCAACCTGAGTTATTTTAGCCTTTGGCTGAGCTTTCTTGGTTCTTTTCGGCTTCGGTGGGGGCATGGTTTGCGATGGTTGAGCGTCAACGTCGGTTGGGAGGTCGGCTAAGAGGTCTTCGGCCACAGGTTTTGGGCGACCCATCTCAGCAGTTCGGACAAGTCTTCGCCGACGTCTTCGTTCAGGTATGGGGATCAAGTATGGCGCCAAAGTTGATGGCTGATCGGCTGGGTCAAATGTTGATCCTTGATCTGTTCGAGATGTAGAAGCGGTTTGGGTTGTGTCAGTAGGAGGAGAAAGACTTTGTTTCTTCTTTTTAGGAACGTCGGGCAAAATTGATTTGTATGTTGGGATAAAGTTGAGAAGAAGAGGCGCTTTTCTTTTTTGCACTGGCAAGTCCAGGAGTTTCTTTAAATCCTTTCCAGGAACATAGGATTGGCGAAAGTTTTTCGGTGGCTTGCGAACATCTGCAAGAAGAAAACAGACATTAGAAACAGATAAAATATTGAAGACTTGAGAAGAAACAATTAAGTATTGATACTGGGTTCTTGCCCTTGCCCTCTTTAACTGTTCGAGGAAGAGGGTAAAGATGGGCGTCCTCGTCTAGGGCAAATTCCCAATTCCCAGAAGCAATGACATAGTCATCTCCAGCCCCCTTGTTGGAGTCTGGAAGGTCAGCTACAATTTTGAATTCAGTGGACCTCAGCTTGAGGTAATAGACGTAACCTTTTTCTTTCAAGTCAAGGGCACACATGGTATAACAATATTGGATGTCGGCAAGGGTGATCCTAGAATTCTCCTGCCTAGCTAAGGCTATAATACCATTAATCACTCGATAGGAATTAATGGTAAGTTGCATGGGGTTCAACTTGTAGTAGTGGAGAACTTCGCGAAAAAGGGGATTAAGTGGAAGCCGGAGTCCACATTCAGTAAATGCTACGATGGGAAAGGGCATTGAATCATCTGTGGGCATGATAGAGTCGTCATCCCCAGCCAGTCTCAGATGGACATCGGCAGGAATGGAGAATTCTTCCCTAAAGTACTGAAGCTTGGTTGGGGTATCTACCCTATGTTTCCGCATGCCCATGATGTCGGCGTAAAGGTATTCGACTTCAGAAAGGGGATATTCTTAAAGGGTTTTTGGGACCTCGGCTCTAACCTAGGTGAATGTTGGAAAGGATTGTTTTAGTTTTTTTCCCTAAGAATTGGTTGGTTCTATAGACAAATCCCAAACCTAAAATCTACAAAAGAACAGATTGGGGGCACAAATCTTGAAGGAAACACAGAAAACAAAAAACAAAGAACGAAGTTTCAGAATCAGGAACAGAGGTAGGCTTCTCAATAGCATAAAGAATATAGGAGATATAGGATCAAGAATAGTGGCAGAAAAATGGTGAAACAGTGCAAGTGTTCAAAACATGGGCAAAAGCAGAATCAAAGCATTCAGATATATGGTTCGCAAGATAGATGTTTGAGAAAGACAGTAACAGCAAGAAAATAGAAGAGCATCAATGAAACTGAAAACGAAAAGAATAGTGGCTTACCAGAAAGATTGAAGCCGGAATGAGGGTCGCCGACAAGACGGAATGGCGAAAACTTCGCTGGAATGGAAGAAAGAGATCAGTTGCAGAGCCTGGAGCTTGAACAATGGCAGATTCGAGAAGAAGAGTTTAGAAAGAGAAAGAGCAAGCAGAAACGAATGCACAAGTGAAGAAACGGAGGAAAGAGGCAAGAGTTTTGTCAAAAACTTGAAACGGCGGCAAAACAGGGCATTTAATGCGCCTGGAGCAACGCACGCGTCAGACGGCGCAGACAGATGAAAGACGGCTTACAAGCGCGTTATAGGCACGAGCCAATGAAGACGAAACGCGTAAGTAGAACGGTTGAGAAGTGATGCATGACAACTGATGCGCGTGGGAGAGTTCATTTGAATTCTTGTTCTTGAAAGAAGACATGTCGGTCTAAAGTGAATGATCTCGGCTGAGGAGTTCATAGCCGATGTACAGAAAGAAAGTGCCGATATAGGTTCCATCACCTCAGGATGCCGAGGTAATAGAACCTAGGGGGCAGTTGTGGGGATATATTTTCTGAGTGCCAACACGTGGCATGGTGACGTCGACGTGTCAGCCGAGGTGCCACGTGTCGTGGTAGTTATACCGAGGTGATCTCGGAGTTGCCGAGGTTATCTTCGAAGATATCGGAATCCGGGATAAGCGAATAAGGGACAAGAGTCCTAGGATGAAGAAAGACTTCAGGTTAGATAAAGATAATACTCTTAGGGGGTTTATCCTTATCTCTTGTAGAGTCCAAAGTAAGCACTGAATGGGAGTCCATAGAAGTCAGACTTCTAGTGGGACTAGGATGGAGTAAACTATAAAAAAGGAGGCACCCCCATGGGTCTAAGGTACGCAATTTATACTTTGAGCATTAAGTTTAGCACTATTGATTATCTTTGAGAAATATACTGACTTGATCGTCGGAGTGCCCCCGGGTGGAAGAACCACCGCCGGAGCCTTCTCTTTCTGTGCATGACAGCCAGGTGCCATCTATTCTGCCAGTTCTCTTCAGCTGATCACTGAGTTGGTAGTGTGATCGGAAAATCACTCACACACTTACAAAGATCTAAATCAACCTCGTAGAGGTTTACAGCAACAAACTACTTGAAACAACTTCTATGAACGAAGTGCAGTGCAGCAATTTGAAGTACAGAAATGTAAAGAGCAAGAAATGTAAAAACTGGAAAAGAAATGAAGTAGATAAAGCTGGTTTTTTTTATCTGAATTTGGGGGCACTTTCTGGGGCCTTTTCTACTATTTATACTTCTCAATGATAACCGTCGAACCATTTCTCCATGGTCGCTGATCATGCTGCCTTATAGTTAGCTCCACTATGTCATATCTGCAGTTAGGCTTCCCTCCTGATTTTGAATTTAAATATGAGTAACCATTGAAGTCATGTCATTTTACATCTCTTTGTTGATCTAGTACTATGCAGATCTACAAAAATCAATACTAACTGCCATGTGTGTGATTACGATTGAAGATTTGAATTGTCTTCCCGTATTGCCCTCATCCTATCACGTGTCGAACTGTGATTAGCTTATACAAAATATGTAGCCAATACTTACTAAAAGGAGGTTAGTGTAATGAACAAACTACAATTTTTTTAAACTTCAAGGGAGGTAAGTGTAATTTATCCAAAAAATTACTTTTTCGTTATTGAGAAAGCTTAGGTGGAATTTGGATTTTTTTTCTTTTCT
This sequence comes from Camellia granthamiana, assembly GCA_036172215.1. NCBI lineage: Eukaryota > Viridiplantae > Streptophyta > Magnoliopsida > Ericales > Theaceae > Camellia > Camellia granthamiana. The sequence goes on from CM069904.1 coordinate 16,205,774, forward strand.
TAATAAGCTTTTTTTTATTGAATTTTATCATTTTTCAAATAGGGTGGGTCTTGTTTAAAAAATTGTTTTTTTTTTTCTTCACCTAAATCAATAAAAAGTGTTTTTTTTTTTGTTGGTAATAACCAAACAGAGTCACAAAGAAACTGGTTTAAATTAGGTTAATATTTAAGTTAATTAATCAATAACATGTTGATTGATTGATGCAAATATTTATAATTGTGTTTTAATCACAAGACTATCATTAAAACTTCAACAATTATCAACATGTGCATTGTGCTTACATGCTATATATATGTTAACAGGCTAAAAGAATACAATGTGTGACATCTTTTTCAAGGGATTGGCTTCCCTCACAACTGTGATCGAACTAGAGGGTACTGTTAGACTTGTGAAAGCCTACCACAGGTCTCGTGTCAATAATTTGAACCGTTTAATGTGTAGAACTTGTTGAGTACTATATACCTGTAAAAAAATCACATTGCTCAGATATCGATAGTTATTTCATCGGATCAGATTTATGTCAATTGTTTATTTTTTCACCGCCCATTTTTTTTTATACAAAACTGATTTGATCACATAGATATCGATACCCGATCAACGTTATTTTTCTCAAGTATGTAGTACTCGATGAGTTCTACACATTAACGGTTCAGATTATCAAAACGATACTCGTGATGGGCTCCCACGAGCCTAACAACACCCTTCAATCCGTTCGGACTAGAGGGAAGCCAAAACCCTTTTTCAAATCTTGATATCACAATTACTCAACTAATTAAATTGATTTATAAATGAATTCAAATAATGATTGTTATTCAAAGATTAACATAAGAAAGGAAATATTTTTTGGCAAAATTGTAAAAACTTCATTCATGAAGGTGAAAATTACATTGAGTTTTTGGATACAAAAGAAAAACAAGAGAGAACAACTACAACTACAACCAAAATTCACAACATAAACAAATAATTAGGCTGCGATTGCATCATAGATTTAGTTAGGGATTTAGAGAGGAAAAAAGTAGATGAAATGTAAATGAAATATAGTTACATTTCACCTACATTTTTTATTTTCATTTACAAATTTCTATCCAAATTCATGATCAAAATACAACCTTAAGGCTAGAGAACACAAAATTAAAAGTAGAGAACAAGGAAAAGAAACACAAATTACTTAGTTTAAGAAAGTGTGAAATCAAATTTTTGCCTCATTTGGAAACATGCTAATTAAGTAACTTTTTGGCTATTTGGCTAAAATATAAGCTAAAAAAAACTAATATGTTTGGGATAACTTTTTGGCTTTTTATGAAAAGATGTGTAAAAAGTAGAAAGAAAAGAGAATCTTTGACTTTTTGATCTGAGTTGTTGGCTTTTTGATTTTTTTAGTGATTTTTTGACTTTTTAACTAAAAAAACCACTTGCCAAACAAGTGATTTCAGTTTGAAAAGGTAATTAAGAATTACTTTCTTATTTCAATTTATTCCAAACAATGAAATTATGAAATTTGAAGTCACATTTGTATTTCTCTCTCAAGATTCATGCCATCTATCAATGTTTTCAGTGACACTTTTTGAGGTTTAAAACAATAAGATGGCTACTTTATATCATAGATGAATTTCACTAAGTTTGTTTTTCACCTCTTAGACCATCTCCAACGCTTTAGCAAATTTGATATCAAATTCAAAATTTGATGAAAACGGTACTATTCATGGCTCCAACCGTTCATCAAACCTGATACCAAAATGAGATTTCATCAAAACTTTCATCAGATCGACGACGAAGTAATGAATTCATCAAAACACTGTTCCTGACCGTTGGAAAGAGGAGCCGGTTGACCAACCGGTTGCCCGGCCGGTTGACCAACCGGTCAACCAGTGAAAGGTTCAAACAGTTCAAGGAAAAGAAGTTCAAACCGTAAAAAAAAAAATAAATAAATAAATAAATAAATAAAAAATTGCCTAACCGGTCGACCGGCCGGTCGACAACCCGGTCGTTCCGGAAAAAGTTCAAAAAGTTCAAAAAAAAAAGAAAAAAAAATTTTTTTTTGGCCTAACCGGTCGACCACCCGGTTGTCCCGGGACACATTTGGTGAAAGGTGAACCGTTGGAGCATCTGTTAAAAAATTTGGTGAAATGGGTCATTTTTGACTCAAATTTGGTGAAAAATTTGAATCACCGTTGGAGATGCTCTTATTCATCATATTCGAAAAAATATTGATGGATTATTTTTTTGATGGAGATGTATTTATATAAGAAAAAAAAAAATCTATAAAATGCATCTGGTGACATGTCATTTTCAAACGTCAAGATAGAAAACTTTTCATGATAAAAAAAAGGTGTTCAATTTCCACATATCTTGAAAATGACATTAAAATTTGATGATAAAAAAATTGTGTCTACAATTTCCAAGTATATTGAAAATGACATTATAATCTGCATTAAATTAATAGCTAGCTGTTATTTCAAAGTGTTCCCCCCCCCCCCCCCCCCCAAAAAAAAAGAAGTTGCTTGATATACTTTGATGCCAAAGCACATACATTTTTGAACATTTGGAATAGGGATGGGCACAAAAGGTGAGTTTGGGAGGAGTTTGTAATCTCTGCCCTGTCAATTCATATCATATGGTAAGCAGAATAAATTGGGTTGGTGGTAGGAGCGAAGCATGTTAATTTTATAATTCAAAAATGAAAATATTATAGATAGTAATTTATAATTAATGAAAGTTAAAAGATATAAGATGAAAAGTAAATAAGTGAAAATGAATGTTGCAATTTTATCATATTAAAAAAATGATTCATATGCTATATATATAAATATATTTAGTAAATATAAACGGAGCGGGTTAGAACGGAGTGGGGGAAACACCCCATTATTTGATTGAGGCAGGAAAATTCTATGTAGAGAGGGGTGGGGGATGCAGGGGCAAAACAGGGCGAAAAAAAATGACCATTCCTAATTTGGAATGTTCACTTATCTCACTTGTGACATGATTTATTTTAGGAAAGATTTGATTCATTTTAATTTTGGAAAACCTTTTTCCCACTTTATCAAAAAATTACTCAAAAACTTCTTCCTAAAATAGTAATTGATTTTCTTCCTACTGAATTGATATTATTGTTTGTACTTTTCAATTTATTATTATTATTTTTTTTTTTTGTATACATATATTTTTAACAGTAATGTTAAAGGTCCACACATTTAACTCACAAATTCACTAACAATGATGTGGCAAGAAGATTGGCCCTTTAATGATTAGATGTGTAATAAATTAACAATTGACACATATCCTGACATGACACTGTGTGAGTAGAATTGTAAAAAAAAATTGTAAGGTCTTAAATATTTTCTATTTTTTAAATGAAAATGATAGTATGTACACATAAGTACTTGTGTACTTTGTCTTACACGCAAGTCACTCTAGATAATGGGGTTATAAATTTTTTAAGGAGAGGTTTCTCTCCAGTTCATTGTGTGAACTAGAGCGTACTATTAGGCTCATAAGACTCATAACGAATTTTGTTTCGATGATTCGAATTGTTTAATGTATATAACTTATCGAGTACTTTATACTTGTAAAAAATCACGTTGATTAGATATCGATAGCACCTTGATCAGAATACATTTTTATTAATAATTTATTTTAAAAATTATATTTATCATTGACAAAAATGTATTCTGATTAAGGAATTACGGATATCCGATCAACGTGTTTTTTTGCAAACTTGAAATACTCGATGAGTTTTACACATTGAACAGTTTGAATTATCAAAATGGGATTTGTGGTGAGCCCCACGAATCCAATAGTATGCTCCAATCTACAAAATAGACTGGAAAGAAACATTTCCTATTTTTCAAAACCGAACATGTCTGATGACATCGATAAAATAAAATAAAAAAAAAACAAATAAACAAACAAACATGCCTAGTGATATCATACAGTGGAGTTGTTTGAAATGTTCTAAATGAGTGTACTTTTTGACTTTTTATAAAATATAGGTTGGGTTTGAAGTGATGTGATAGAGAGGTGATGTGACTTAAATAAGATGATGTGACTTAAATAGAATAGTGACTTTTTAACTTTTTGACTTTTTTAATATATGCCAAACAATCACATAATATGGAGTTTTTTTTTTTGTGTGTGTGAATTTTCTAAGAAAATAAATTATTTATGAAACTAATAATTTTTTAAAATCATTTATTAAATTGATTGACTTTTTCAAATTGCAGGTTCAAAATGAGGTTTCATTGAAATTGCCTTTCAATTTCACCATGAAATCACACCTTCAGATAGCACTTTGAACTTGCTTTTTTTTAAATAAAAAAAAAAATTGGTTAATTTGCTAAATAGTTTGAAAAATGGGTTGCTTTGATAAATAGTTTGATTTTTTGAAATATTTAGAGGAAAAAAAAAACTTTGGTGATTCTATTTGCACCCAAAAAATAATTCAATACGCCAAATTTCTCAGTATTCTCTATTAAATTATTTAAGGTTATAATTTAGTTTCAATGCACCTTATGTTTTTTCACAAATTACCCTTCAAAATAAAATCATAATTTGTGGTACATCCAAATAATAAATAAATCAATTCAAAAAATACTCCTTCAATCTCTTCCTTAGCTAGCCACGGCACTTTCTCACCCTCGTCATTGGCAAATACTGAAAGGATATTGTCTCATCCTTATAAGTAGGTAAATTCATCATGTTTTTTCATTGATTACAGTTTTTGTTGTTGGGGATAGTGGTTGTAGGCTTTTTAGAACTAGAATAATTGATTTCAATTTATGATTTTCACGCAAGCCATTCGACCCTGGTATGCCGAAGATATTGCCTTTATTCCGCTTTGAAAAGTTGAACAGTGTTAACATAAAACAAGCAAGTTATGTGTTTTTTAATTTTTAAAAAAATACATAAATCAAGAATTATACTTTAATATTTATGTGAATACTTATTTTTTCATTGATGGATTGCTTTAAAAAATACTTTTGATTATTATTTTCATTCACTGTGTGATTTTGTTCAAATTTTCTTGTATTTGCAAGGAACAACACAATAAGAAACAATGATATTGATGATAATAGTGAATTTCGGTAGGGTGGATTGGAGTGAGAAAGAAGATAAAGAAAAAATAATTGAAACTTGGGAAAGAAAATGAAGAGACTTAAATATGAATAATATGTATAAGTGATTATGGTGTACTATGAAAAATATATATTTTATTTAAGGTTTAATGTGCATTATCTTTATTAATAAATTTACATTAGAGTATAATAGAAACTAAAATTTTAAAATTTTAATTGGACATACTAAATTATTATTTGGGTCCAAATGGAATCACCCAAAAACATCTCCCGAGTAATACTATCATTTCATATTGGAGGTTGTATGTGGTTTGTTGGGCTTGGGTTTGTTTTTTGTTTTTTGTTTTTTTTAAACTTAAATAGTCAATAAATATAAAATAGAAATAATTAGTAAGATAAAATATTATATCTAAACTATAATTATTTTTTTTTTCTTCTTGCAACCATCAAATCAGCTACAAAAAAGAAGAAGTCAATTATCATCCCAAACAAAACTTTTTTAATCAGATTAAAATAGCCAAATAATTAATAAAACCAACTAAAATAGCCAACTTCTCAAACTGGCTGTTGACTTTCTGGTTGTATGTAATTAGTAGTCTGGGTTTGGGCTTGGGTTTGGTGGGCTTATTTTATTTATCGTTAGGCTGCTATTGTGAGTTAGTTGTTTGTTTAATGATATATATATTTATTATATTTGTAGTTATTCTCTTATTTATAAAATGAAATTAACAAAAAAAAAAAGACTAGGAGAAAATTTGATTTTATTTATTTATTTTTATAACCCGGTGTCCCAATCACTAACATCTGGGCTCTAACAATCGAATAAACTTTCAGTGTGACCTAACAAAATTCAAATATCTTATTCTTTAAACATATAAGACTATGTAATATGATTATGTGGAATAATTATAAATTTCTAAAATTGAAATTACTTTCTGTGGGAGCCGAATAAGTGGAATAGCTGGGATGTGCGTACCCTGGACACTAGATACTACTCGGCTCCGTATTGTGTAACTAGGGCGCCGAATGCGTTAGTGAAGCCGAATAGACGGGGGAGAGTAAATCCGAATGAATATAAGGTACGGGATAAAAGTAGGTTCAGGCCCTGAGGCCCAGAAAAAAGTAAGTATAAATATAAGAATCACAAATCTAGAAAGGTATGTAAGAATCACTCCACTTAACTTAGACGAGAAGCTATCTTGAGTGTCTGAACTAACTTGTCCGTCGGAGTGCTAATTCCGGCACCCCCCGACCGGAGTGTTTCCATCTTTTCAGGTGACTAGCTGAGGATAAGCAGCGTCTCCCAGGATCCGAAGAGTATTTCCAAACCACTTCTTCACACTTTCTTATTTAAATTATAGATTGAATTGTATAATCCATGCATTGCACAAGTCAAGTACTTTTAGTTAAGCACAATAACTAAATGGTCGTGTAGGATTTACTTATTTAATATTATTTTTTTTTACAACAAGATGTGAAGTTATAGAGAGATGATGTGACACTTTATAGTAAATAAGTAAATAATCTATTTATTTATGATGTTTCCAAACCATACCTAAGTTCTTAACTCATTGCAAAAAAAAAAAAAAAAAAAAAAAAAGAAAATATAAAAGAAAATTTAAATTTATCTATGCAAAGAGTTACTGATTTTTTCTTACAACAAAATTCCTTTCATTTCATTTTTTTTTTTTAATAAATAAAATGATTGAGCAATGAATGTTGGAATTTCATATAACCTGAAGGACCTTCTATCTAATGATACAAATTTTGAAAGCCCAGTTGAGGCCCATCCGAAGAGGTCCAGGCTCCTAATTGCCTACCTTTTTACTGCCTTATTATTATCAATCGTGCTACGTAGCTCGAATTGGAAGCCCCCGAATGGCCCGAAATCTCAAAACGACGTCATTTTGGGATTTTTTTTTTTTTCCCTTCTCGTTTGTCTGAAGAAGAAGAACAGGCAGAAGAGGAAGAAGAAGAAAAAGAAGAAGAAGGAGAGAAGAAGAAGAAGATCGCCGTTGGTGAACATCATGATCATCAACATCTTCTTCATCACATCATCAGCCAATAATTTTTTTTTTTTTGCCCCTTCAAATCTGGATTTGGATCTAACAGGAAAAAAACAAAAAACAAAAAAAAATCAACAACAACAACAACAACATCTTCATCAATATCACCATCATCAACACTTCATTTTCATCTTCATCTTCAGAGCCAAAAAAAAAAAAAAACAGAGAGAGAGAGAGAAGGGGGAAGGTCACCGTCACAAGGGTGCAAGGTCGCCGTTGCACCACCGTCACACCCTCCATCACCGCCCACCGTCGCCCTGCCCCGCCATCGCCGTCGCCTCTTTCTCTGTCTCCCTCTCTCCTCTCGTCTCTCTTTCTCCCCCTCTCTCTCTTGCCCTCCCCCTCTTTAGATATAAATGAGAGAACAAAAATATATATATATATATATATTTCCAAAACAACATTGTTTGGCATTCGGGGGGAAAATCATTTTCCTATTTGTGCAATAACATTGGGCTACACATGGAGGGGTGATTCTATTTACATCTAACAAATCATTTATTAAGCCTAATTTTTTAGTACTTTTTATTAAATTATTTGAGATTATAATTTAGGGTGATTCTATTTATACATCACCAATACTTTCAGTATACATTATTACGTAGTATACACACAAAATAATTTTTAAGGTTTAAAAATATCTTAGTTTATGCCTTAACTTTCCATTGCTAACCCTATATTAACACACCACTAATTATTTGAATACACACCATTACACACACAAAAAACTCTTTATCTTCACCACTACACACAACAAAAACCCCACAATCTTCATAACAGAAAACCAACAAAGACCATCTTCATCGGTCTCGATCTCTATTGTCGGCAAGGGTTTCATTCAGCCTCCATCTTCGTCGATGTTGATCTTCATAGTTAGTGTTGAACTCTCATTGTGTCTCACCATTTCAAATCACCAGTGGAATGTTTCATTCAGCCTCTATCTTCGCCAATATTGATCTTCATTGTCGGTTTTGAACTCTTGTCTCTCGTTGACATTTCAAATTTATGAAATTAGTCATGTTCATAAATACAAAGTTGAACAAATTTAATGTGTTCAAAAATTTATATCTAAACAATGAATAAAAGTTTAATTTATTTTAACCGAACTAACTTAAAATGTTTAATTTTTTTTATGTATGAACATTTAATATTTGGTCAATCTTAATAATTTGAACCAAATTGTTTCGTTCAAATATAAATAATCGAACATTATGTAAAAGTTCAATTCTCATTATTCGAACACGACAAATAAACTTATCTTCTCAACATATAAAAGAGATAAATCAAAAATCAAAAAATTGAGTAATAAACTAACCTTTTCAATATTCAAATCAACATTGTCAATATTTATATCAGAATCAACCATCTCAGTGTCATCCATGATGTACAAATTTTCAAAACCAATTGATTTGAATATTCTTAAATTCTAAATTTTCAAAGGCAATAATATTTTGAATTTAAAAAACAAGTATAATGGAGAAGAGACTAAAGTGAACTAATTGATAATAAATTATATCATAAGTGTATTTTAATGATGAAAATGAAGAAGAAAATGTTTATATATTAAAACCCTAAACCTTATATGAATGATAGTGTGTGAAGAGTATTTTATATTTTTAAATATGAAATTTTTAAATGTATAAAATATATCTCATGTTGTCCTTAATAGTCATTTCATTGGAGGATATTATTGAAATATAAATTTAATTTATTAATGGTGTGTACTAAGAGAATTAATAGTGTGTAAATGAAAACACCCTATAATTTATTCTTAATAAACCTATGTTTTTCACAAATTACCCTTTAAGATAAAACCATAATTTATGAAATACCTAAATAATAAACAAATTAAAAATCTCAAATTACATCATTTTGAAAAATCCTTTCAAAAACCCTTAAACAAATTTCTTAAACAAGATCTTCCATACCCATGCAACCTCTTCAGCACCCTTGACTTGTTGAAATCTCTGGCATCAACGGCACTGACGCCCTTCTCCTTCCCAGCCACTGCAACATCCCCGGCGACCTCAGCGCCTAATCCAAAGGTACTAGGGTTTAAGGTTTATATATACATATTCTTATATAATTTTAATTGATTTCTAATTTGAAAATAATTATTATATAAAATAGAATGATATCGTGGAATTAGTGATGTAAAACATTGAATAAACACATAATTGGCTGTTATTTTTGGTGATATAAAATACTGAATACACACATAATTAGGTGATGGATTGTTTTAAAAAAAAAAAAATTGATTATTATTCTTATTCATTGTTTGATTTTGTTTAAACTTTCTTCTATTTGCAAGTAACAACACAATAAGAAACAATGATGTTGATGATAATAGTGAAGATAAAGAGAAAATAATTGAAATTTGGGAAAGAAGATGAAAAGACTTAAATATGAATAATACATATAAGTGACTTGGGTGTACCATGAGAAAAAAATAATATTTTATTTTAAGATTTAATGTGTATTGTCTTTATTAGTAAGTTTATATTAAGGTATAATAAGAATTAAAATTTTAAAATTTAGTTGAGCGTACTAAGTTATTATTTGGGTGCAAATAGAATCACTCTCATGGAGTAAATAGGCTTTGGTAGAACATAATGACAAAAAAAATTAAAAATTAAAAATAAAAATTCATATAACCTACTTTATTTTATTGAAATACAAGACTTAGGTCTCGTTTGTCAATTATATATTTTAGTCAAAAAGTCACTATATAAATTGTTACATTACTTTCTATTTTTCTACACATCTTTTTGTAAGAAATCAAAAAGTTATTAAAATAATTTGTTTTCAAATGAGACCTTAGGTTCTATTTTGAATGGATGTGAATTTCAAATGTATAGGTTTGACATTGATTATTTAAGGAGAATAACTCAAATTTAGATTTGATTATTTACCTATGAATTTTAAAATTGAATTAAATAGTTGTTATAGTGATAAATTTGAAATATCTATACAGAAGTAGTTATTTAAAATCATTCTAAGGATTCACTACTAACTACAATGACCTTACAAAAATACATCTCTTTTACCTCAACTTATCTTATTTATAATTTATCTCCACAAATAACCATTAACTCTAATGTTTTATTCTCAAATCCCTTTTTTTTTTTGATCGGCAAAGAAAAATTTCATTTAACAGCATGAAATTAAAAGTACAGGAAGATGAAATGCATCGAGAGAGATTCGGAAGTATACATTCATCCAAATTGGTATGAAATATACATTCATCCAAATTGGTTTTGGTTATGAGATTGTAATGTGTCGAATTATCAACAAAGTGACCTTGTTTATGAGATTCTATGGTGTTTTGTTATGGACGAAAGTGATATTAGTTATGAGACTTCTGTGATATTTTCGGTATGTCATCTCCAACTTTTACCTAAATCTAATAAAAATTTGAATAAAACTTCATTTGATAAAGAGTATTCTAATGGCTAAACTCAAATTTAAGTAAAAATTTAGTGAGAGAAATATAAATTTAAAAGTTAATGTATCACCACAAATAGTCTTTAAAAATTTAAGCAAATGGGTTATGTGAAAGTTTAGGATAAATTACAAATACACCCCATGAGGTTTACTTAAAATACGAATTGTTTCCTGTGATTTGAAAAATTACAAATACCTCATTGTCAGAAATTTTTTATTTAACAGAATTAATTGAAAAAATGAAATTTCTAACTATTCACCTATACAATAATAAAAATATCTAAATTATTAATTGAAATAAAATTTTAACATTATTAAAAATTGTTAATTAACTTGATAATTTATTAATAAAATGACATATTTGTTATGAAATTAGAAACCATGGGAGGCATAATGTAATTTCTAGAATCACGTAAGGTAATTTATAATTTAAGTAAACTTCAGAGAGTGTGTTTGTAATTTACCCGAAAGTTTATTATGAAGTTTACCTCTGGAAAGGCCAAATTTTGAAATAAGGTTTGGAAACAATTTGCAGAAATTATTTTTCAACTGAAACTAGTTGTTGTGGAAGTGCATATGGGCAAAATGAGTTCTACAAATTAATAAGGGCAAAAATAGCAGTTTTATAGGAGAAATTTTTTATTTCACAATTTATTTAAACAACGCTGCTTAAATCAATAATTCAACATCAACACCAAACAAATTAACAATTACTACTCAAAGTAATAATTTTAATTTGTTAAGTTAAAATTAAAGGAGAATTCTTTTATGAACTTTTTTCTTTTTTTTTTAAGTTGAACTTTTAGACTTTCAAATACAAGCATTGTGAAGACTTAGAGATAGGGTGCGGGAGCTTCTCTCTCTAGAGATTTTCGGTGCCCCTCCAGCAACTTTTCGATCTTTTTTTGGCGAGTTCCATAAACACTTTCATAGTATAAATTTGAATTTTTTATGTATAGGAAGTGGGGTTTGAAAGCTTCTCTCCTTCTTTTTCAAAATTTTTTTGATTTTCAATATCCACAATCACCCCTTCATCTCTTCACCCTTTTCTCTTTACTGTTGCGAGTGTTCTTGAGCTCTTGTTACCAATTGGTTTCATTAGTAACGGTAACAGGGTAACTGCGTGTTTGGTTTTTCAACTTGATTCTGATATTGTTCTCCAAACTATATCTATGAAAAGATTTACAATTTTTCCAAGACCGGGGCTTTTAATAGTTTGTGTAGATTTCTTTTTTTTCAGCATTTGGACTTTGTTATATTTTTTCTTTTCCTTTGTATTTTGTTTGTTTTTGTTAGTATTATATAAAAGAAAATGTTTCGGACTCCTATAAAAGAGGATCTCTACGACTCTCAATGATATATTTGAATTTTTTTTAGAGTTAGGTCTGACAATAACATAAATAATTTAAATTGTTTTAAAAGTTATGAAAATTATGTTTTGTGAGGTCTCTCTATCATTACTGTTATATAAATTGCATTTTCACTCTTCTCAAAGAAATACAAAGCATTGCCCAGTCAGACACCAGTAAAGATCTTTTACCATGTTTTTTCTCCAAGGAACAGATAGGAATCATGTTTTGGGAACATTAATTTACAGTTAAATAATTACTAAAAAAAATTTAAGTTGAGTTTTTTTCATATTGAAATCAATTTGAAAGAATTTGAGGGGCTTATAGGGTCTATCACGAGTTTCGTTTAAATAATCCGAACTGTTCGTTTTGTAAGACTTTCAACGTATATTATCCATAAAAAAAAATTAATTCGATCTAATAATCATAACCTTTTCATTTTATTGTATTTATATCTAAAAAAATAGTTGACAAATATATTTCTGAAATAGACCATCCATTTTTTTAGAGACAAAGACCTCTTTTGGCAAAGAGGTTAAAAGCAGCTTTTTGGCTTTTAACTTCTTTTGAGTCGCATCACCTCTTTACTTTTCTACACATTTTTTTAAAAAAAAACCTACTTCCCAAAATGAAAACGTTATGATTATCGAATTCATCTAAATTTTTTCATGGATAATATACATTGAAAGTCCTATAAAATAAACATTTCAGATCATCGAAACGAAACCCATAATAACTTTATGGGCCTCTCAAGATGAGATCTCAATATAAAAGAATCCAACCCAAAAAGTTAACTATCTTCTTTACTTTTTTTGCATATATTTTTCGTAAAAAATTTAAAAAAATTAAAAAAATAATGTATTTCCACGGTTTCGTTTTCGGTGGTAGTGAATTCCCAAACGTTTAAATGGTTTCAATCGTGGTATGGTTTGAGACAAGTAAACCTTTATCTCCATATTTTCTTATTCTGGTCACTCAAGCCATATCATTAGGCTTAGATGCTATGGCATCCCAAGGGGTTTGTAAAGATTGTCTATTTGCCTCAATGCACCTTCTATTTCACAGTTTCTGTTCGCGGATGACTGTGTATGTTTCTTGGAATTTGGGACTGCAACGGTTTGGTGCTTAAAATGGTTTCTTGATGCATTTTGTCATCAATCAGGTCTGAGAATTAATTTGCATAAATCAAAGATCGTTGTTAGTCCCAATATGAATTCTGGCCAAAAAAGATTTCTTAGTGAGTGTCTTGGAATCAAACTTGTTGAAAAACCTAGTCCGTATTTGGAAACGGCCTTGAGGATACATGCATGCAAGGGTAATTTGTTTCAACATATTTTGGGTAGGCCGATCAAAAAAAAAAACATATTTTGGGTAGATTTTCTGCTAAACTTTCAGGGTGGAAATGTAAATTACTTTCTTTTGCGGGACGGAGTGTGCTTGTGAAACATTCTATTCTTTCAATTCCGTCTTATTTATTATTTGTTTTCAAAGCACCAATGTATTTTATCCGCCAAATTCGGAATATTGTGGCAAATTTTCTGTGGCATGGCTCTAAGGAAAGAGGAATACACTGGTTGAGGTGGAAACAATTATGCCCACCTAAGGCAGTAGGTGGTCTTCGGTTAAGAGATCCAGGGTTGATGAATCAAGCTTTGCTAGCTAAGGTGGCTTGGTGAATTTTGCAAAATCCGCAATCCCTTAGAAGTAGACTGTTTTTGGCTAAGTATTGTTCGACAAGTGCCTTTCTCGAAACTAAACCCAAGTCTAGTTGCTCATGGGCTTGGAGAATATTCTCTGCGGAAGGGATCTCTTGAAAAAAAGGATTGGATTGGGTAGTAGGCAATGGTTGGAACATTGATCCATTTGAAGATCAATGGATTCCTACAATTCATAATGAGATGATAGGGCGGGGAAGGGGTTGTTTTTTCAGCTCTTTCACAGTGGCTCATCTTATCGAACAAGAATCTAGAACTTGGAGGGGAACCTTTGGTGAGGTCCTTTTTTCGGGCTCACACGGTGTAACATGCCCGGGGGTACCCGCGCGCGTTAAACAGTTCGAACTCCCGAGATCTCTTTGATCTAGTCTCACGAGTGTAATGTGAAATGTAGACGAGAGTTCAGATTTGACAACTTTTAGTGAAAATCTATTTTATTGCAATTTTGTCAAAAATGGACTGCGTCATCAGATCTCAGAGTCGCCACCTAATATTTTGGGAAATTAGGAAACTCATGACTCGTGCCAAAGCCACTGTTCGTCGTAACAAAGGATGCTTGGCTCGGAACCTTAGGTATGAGAGGGAAAGGTCAATAATGAGCATCCCCACTCACCCGATCAAAAGATCGGCCTCCACTAAACCATGATATAACTTTTTTTTTTTTTTATATGTTTATGTTCTGATTATTTTAGTAAATCCTAAAATTTACTATGTGAAGCATACAAGTATAAACTAGGTTGCTCAAATTGGAACAATTCAACTTCATGTTTATTTGTTGAAAAGTGTTTGATTTGCCATTTGACAAAGTGGGCTTAAAGTTTGTGAATTTGCCACTACAAAGTGGGCTTAAAACGTACAATCGTTGAATCATTCCAATTCAAACAATAAGCCTTCATCCACAGGCATTCAAACAGTTTATCATTTAAGCAATTAGCCTCATGGTAGGATGCTAAACATAATAGGAAAATTATGTACAAGCGGGATGCTAAAGCATAAAAACTCACATATTTACCGACGTCCCGCGAACAGCTACAAAACAAAGTTAGTAAAATATGCATGATCTTATATACAGAATCCTAATGCAATTCACTCATGAGATGCGCTAAAGATTCGGCTTCTAAAATATGGCATGTGAATCATCTCAATAACATGAGGTAGCACATAGAATCACAGAAGAATTGATTAAATCCACACATGTAAATATAGCCGAATCTTAATGCATGAGACATGGATGCAAAGCATGGATATGCATGACCATATTAGATATATACATATGTACAGTTAGGGAAAACGCTTAAAGAATGGGATAGAAAGAAGCGGGATAGGGGAATTATTACAACACCTGAATTATTACATATCCGAAGGAGAGAGAGGAAGGGATAATAAAATAAAATGAAACCTCACAAACACTCAAAAGAAAAAGAAGATAAAGAACTTCATCACTGGCACAGTCTACTCCTTTTCTCCACTCTTCTTCTTTGGTCCATGCTCCTTTATTTGTATGTTCTTTTCTCACAACAAGGAGATCTGCCGATGGCACTTAGAAGAGAGAGAGAATCAGCCCATGTCTCTGTTTGTATGTGTGTGTCTCTCTATGTATATCGCAATCGGGAATAAGAGTAGGGAGAGATGATCACTTAGGGGTGTTTCCGAGAGATGCCGAGATGAGAGGGAGAAGTGTATTTCATGTGTGGTGTGTGTCTTAGAGAGAGAGCAGCTTAGGAATGTCTAGAGAGAGAAGAGAGAGATGGGTTTAGCCAAGAAGGCCGAGCCTCCTCTGTGTGTGTGCTGCTGTGTTGGCTGTCATGTATGTGTGTGATGAGTGTGCCGTGTAAGTGTGTGCATGTGTGTTGCGTGAGTGTGCCCCGTATGTGTGTACATGTGTGTTGTGTGAGTATGTTGTGTATGTGTGTGAGTGTATTTGGGTTGTGTGTTGAGTGTGTGCCCATGTGCATAGGTCTGCCGAGAGGGAGAAAGTAGATGCATGTCATATGTGCCGCGTGTTTCTCTCTGAAAAACCAAACATGCTGCCTTGTTTGTTTTCATGCACCACCGAGAAGAGAGAACCCAGATGCAGAGAGAGAGAGGATCATGAATGATGCATTGTGTGTATTTGTTTTTCTCCCCTCTTTCATATGCGTTGTGTGTGTGTGTGCGGCTCCGAAATCGTGTGTATGGAGAACCAGCCCGAGAAAGAGAAGAAAGAGTTGTTGATGAGAAGCAGCTTGGGTCACAATGTCGCTAGAGAGAGAGAGAGCTGGTCCATTGTGTGTATGCTGTCTGTGTATGCATCTGTTGGGTGTGTCCTCTTGAGTGTGTGAATGTGTATCAATATGTATGCATGGGTTGTGTGTGCTGTGTAAATATGAAGTTGATGGTGTGTGTGTATGGTGTAGCAGTGTGTCTACCCATGCGTGTCCAGCTTCCCCTCCTCAAAATGCACCTGAGAGAGAGAGCCGTGTGTGTCGGGGGCTAGAGAGAGAGAGTTTGCAAGACCAAAAATTCTATCAAAATCAATTAAGACCCCCCTGAGAGAGAGAGTGTAGTGGTGTTTATGTATTTTTTGTTTTAGCTCTCAGGCCCCATTGCCCATGTGCCCTCTTTAATCATACACTCACCTTTCTCTCCCATCTTCTCACCTGCTCTCTTTTTTTATATTATTCACCCACGAGAGAGAGGCCCCAACTGGATGTGTATCTCTCATTTTTTTGAAATTCTACCTCACCCACCCTAAAATGCTATCCACCGAAGAATGCTGTGGCCCCCTGCCCATGTGTGTAAGTTTCCACCCACTCTCACTTTCTTTTTTAAAAATACTCCACCACCGCCCCATTCCATCTTTCACCCACTTTTTTTCTTTTTGTCGATGTTCTATTTTTTTTATGTTTTATTTCTGTTTTTCTTTTTATATTTTTTTATCATTTTCATTTTATCAAATATCCAAACAAAACACACAAAATATGTACCACCACACCAAATTATAGAAAATTATAAAATACTACAAATTAGTGATGGCCAATATGGGTGAGGTTTGGGATTAAAATTTCAATTTGATTTTTCTGGTGAGGATGGTCAAACTAAAATGCCCAAGTCTTAGGATAGGTCAAAATGTGGTGTCTATAGTTGCCCCTCTTTGACAAAGAGCAAAGTCATTTCATGACATGAGTGAATGTCAAAGCCCAAAGATGACCCTTTTGACAAGGCCGTAAGACTTGGGCAAACAAACAAGATGTAATGCAAGTGGTTGAACCCGAAGGTTGCCTACGTATTCCTTTGCAAGGAATCAAACCAGCGTAGTTCAGGGGCAAAATGCAAGTGACATACTCAAAATGCAGTTTGAAAGTTGGACTTACACGCTTCGCGAAGCCGGTTGTTTGAAAATTCATGATTTATGCAATGCAATGCAATGTCATGGAGTGATGATAAAGCTATGAAGATGGCAACATGGGAGGCAAGCTTAGTGCAAAACACACGAAGCAAGCCACATTTCTACCTGACTATGTTTGCAACTTTCCCTATTCTCCAACAGGGTGATAGACTAGGTTGGTTCAATTTCCAGAGTTGAGGCGCATACAAGCTATCTCAACCTATGGGGCTGTCATATAGATTTCAAGCCGGGGATACACCCCTAGGTATTTAAACCACACTTTAGTCTCGGAAATCCCGAACCTTTTGCGTTCTAGGCATCGCCATTCGAACTCTAGTTTCCACCGTCTCAGTTGATCTCCTAAGAACTCATTACAAACACAGTCAGGTGGCTCTACCAGATCGATTGAAGTCATTTGGGCACGACAAACACCAAAGGAATTGCACCTTTAGAGGATTTAAGGTCTCCTAGACCATGAAAAAGAACACCAGGCGCACCTGTTGTCTTTAACCGATTTGGTTGGTATGAACAGACAGGCGCACCTGTTGTTGTTAATCGATTTGGATGGTGTGAACAGACAGGCGCACCTGCTGTTGTTAACCGATTTGGATGGCCACGCATGCCACTTTACTTCCTGATCATATTCACAACTTTCCCTATTCTCCAATGGGGTGACAGACTAAGTTGGTTCAGTATCCAGAATTGAGGCGCATACACGCTACCTCAACCTATGGGGCTGCCATACAGATTTCAAGCCGGGGATACGCCCCTGGGTATTTAAACCAGACTTTAGTCTCGGAAATTCCGAACCTTTTGCGTTCTAGGCCTCGGCCATTCGAACTCTAGTTTTCACCATCGCAGTTGGTCTCCTAGGAACTTATTGCAAACATAGGCAGATGGCTATACCAGACCGCCTGAAGTCGTTTGGGCATGACAAACACCAAAAGAGTTGCACCTTTAGAGAATT
The DNA here is from genome assembly GCA_036172215.1 of Camellia granthamiana. NCBI lineage: Eukaryota > Viridiplantae > Streptophyta > Magnoliopsida > Ericales > Theaceae > Camellia > Camellia granthamiana. The sequence goes on from CM069904.1 coordinate 16,223,754, forward strand.
TAAGGTCTCCTAGACCCAAAGAGTGCACAAAATGGTGTAATGCGCAAGATTGCGCGATTAAATTGAAATTGCACAAGACAGTGCGATGGAATCAAAATTGTGCGGCAGGTGCTTTATTGTGCGATAGATGCACAGAATGTAAGGAGGAAAAATGGTGTAAACACCAGGCGTACCTGCTGTTTTTAACCAATTTGCAATCCTAATGCATCTCACGTGAGAGGATGAGGGGTGGTGTAAACAGACAGGCTCACCTGCTGTTTTTAACCGATTTGGGTGGTGTAAACAGACAGGCTCACTTGACTGTATTTTAACCGGGATGGTGTAAACAGAGAGGCTCATCTGACTGTATTCTAACCGGGGTGGTGTAAACAGACAGGCTCACCTGACTGTATTTTAACCGGGGTGGTGTAAACAGACAGGCTCACCTGACTGTAATCTAACCGGGGTGGTGTAAACAGACAGGCGCACCTGACTGTATTTTAACCGGGGTGGTGTAAACAGACAGGCTCACCTGACTGTATTTTAACCGGGGTGGTGTAAACAGACAGGCACGCACCTGACTGTATTTTAATCGGGGTGGTGTAAACAGACAGGCTCACCTGACTGTATTTTAACCAGGGTGATGTAAACAGACAGGCGCACCTGACTATATTTTAACCGGGGTGGTGTAAACAGACAGGCTCACCTGACTGTATTCTAACCGGGGTGGTGTAAACAGACAGGCGCACCTGACTGTATTTTAACTGGGGTGGTGTAAACAGACAGGCGCACCTGACTGTATTTTAACCGGGGTGGTGTAAACAGACAGGCGCACCTAACTGTATTTTAACCGGGGTGGTGTAAACAGACAGGCTTACCTGACTGTATTCTAACCGGGGTGGTGTAAACAGACAGGCGCACCTGACTGTATTTTAACCGGGGTGGTGTAAACAGACAAGCACACCTGACTGTATTTTAACCAGGGTGGTGTAAACAGACAGGCGCACCTGACTGTATTTTAACCGGGGTGGTGTAAACAGACAGGCTCACCTGACTGTATCCTAACCGGGGTGGTGTAAACAGACAGGCGCACCTGACTGTATTTTAACCGGGGTGGTGTAAAGAGACAGGCGCCCCTGACTGTATTTTAACCGAGGTGGCTTAAATAGACAGGCGCACCTGATTGTATTTTAACCGGGGTGGTGTAAACAAACAGGCTCACCTGACTGTATTCTAACCGGGGTGGTGTAAACAGACAGGCACACCTGACTGTATTTTAATCGGGGTGGTGTAAACAGACAGGCTCACCTGACTATATTCTAACCAGGGTGGTGTAAATAGACAGGCGCACCTGACTGTATTTTAATCGGGGTGGTGTAAACAGACAGGCTCACCTGACTGTATTTTAACCGGGGTGGTGTAAACAGACAGGCGCACCTGACTGTATTTTAACCGGGGTGGTGTAAACAGACAGGCTCACCTGACTGTATTCTAACCGGGGTGGTGTAAACAGACAGGCGCACCTGACTGTATTTTAACCAAGGTGGTGTAAACAGACAGGCTCACTTGACTGTATTTTAACGGGGGTGATGTAAACAGACAGGCGCACTTGTCTGTATTTTAACCTGGGTGGTGTAAACAGATAGGCACACCTGACTATTTTTAACCAATTTGAGTGAATGCGCAGAACAGCGTAATGCAGCATAATGCGGGTGCACAAGATAGTGCGATATGGGTGAATGCGCAAGATAGCACAATACGAGTGCACAAGACAGTGCGAGTGGGGGGTGCACAAGATAGTGCGATGTAGGGATGCACGAGATAGTGCGATTGAATTGGATGCACAAGACAGTGCGATGCCTAAGATAGGGCGATTGAATTTGATGATGCACAAGACAGTGCGATGCCCAAGACAGGGCGATTGAATTTGATGATGCACAAGACAGTGCGATGCCCAAGACAGGGCGATTGAATTTGATGCACAAGACAGTGCGATGCCCAAGACAGGGCGATTGAATTTGAGATTTATGTGGTAGGTACATGAAGTGAGATTTATTGTGCGATAGATGCATAGAATGAAAGAAGGAATTGTATGTTCGAACCAAATACCATATACATATACCATGTACAAACAAAATACATACGAATACGGCAATATACACAGACAAATAACAGACCTATACACAGACATAGACATATACAGTATATATACAGGTATATATGACACAAACATATATGGACATATACACAAATATATACAGGTGGGGAATATTCCGCTTGCGACTGTCAGTAGGAAGATGCTGTTACTGAGAAGGCATATTCTGTTTGCTGACGTCAGCACACGTACACAAAAAAAGAAACGAAAATCACAAAATCCATGGATACGGGTGTTCGACCCTCTGATCTCAAGCTTAGTCTTCTAGTCCTCAACCATTGAGCTGAACCACTCAACCAAGCCACTTTTGTGACAAATAATTCAAACAAATATATATATAATACATAGGTATACGAGACACATATATATATAACCAAAAGAAACATTTGTTGTGGGATTCGAACCCCTGACCTCGGGCTCAGCCTTCCATCCTTCAAACGTCGAATCAAACCACTTCACCAAGTCACTCTTGTGACAAAAATAGTCGAATAAATGTATATAATACATAAATATACAATACATATACACATATATATGCAACTCTCCCGCCTCTCCTATTTTTGTCTCACTCTCTCTTCCTATTTTTGTCTCACTCTCTCTTCTTTCATCTTCTTCGAGCGTCGTGTCTGTCGCGCGATTTCAACAATCGCGGCGCCTGACCGACAGGCTATCCAATCTTGCCCCGATTGTCAATGATCGTCTCGAGCCTTCCTCCCTTTTTGTCTTCTTCTGTGGCTTCATCCTTTTCTTAAGTTGAGGCCTGCGAAAGAGAGAGACAGAGTAAAAGCCTGCAAACTTTCTTTGCCACCACTCTGCAACCTCTTTCTTTTGCATTACTCTTCTCTGCTATGGCCTTTTCACAAGGTTCTCTCACTCTTTTTCCAGACCTGAACAAGTCCACGATAGAGATGACCAATTCTGACTCCCTTGAACCTCAACCACGGGCTCCTCCTCCTTCCCATGTTTTCAACTTTCCAGTGATGTCAGTTGAACAAATCATGGCGGCACAGTCTGACATCGAAGCAAACTCGTATACGCTGAGGTCATGTGTGGAGACCGTGACAGCGGTCTCCAACTTGTCCCGTTGACTGCAGAACAGGACGTGTGAAGTACATCAGTTACATGCACAACTCTCCCTCCTTCAACGTATGTACAAAGACGCTCGAGTAGAAATTAGTGCGCTGAAAAAGCAGAACAAAGAGCTCAAACGACTGACGACCTCCGTGACTAGATTTGGAGTTTCTTCGCACAACCAATTTGATGGCCGGCGAGGAATAATCTCCTTCGGAAGCTCTGCCAAGGCCGAGGCAGAGTCTTCAAAAGCTTCGAAGGAGTAAAGATAAAGCGAGGCAGCTGATGGTAAAGTTAGGCAATGAAGCTGTGTGCAAATGAAGCCGGTTGTAATCTTCGCCGTCGAGCTACTGCCGGAAAAGTGAGAAAATGCTACTCTCTCTTTTTGCTTTTTTGTTTTTGTTTTTGTTTTTGTTTTTTTGTTTTTTTTTTTTTTCTTTCTAGGCTTTGTTCAACTCTTTTTTTTTTTTTTTTGAGTCTCTGTAATCGGGGATGTCCTCCTCTGACTGCAATAAAATCAGTTTAGTTTTTGCACATCAATGGCGTGACTGGCATATCACTTTGAACTTGAAAACATTTTTGTTTGATTGAATTTGAGAATGATTGAATTTTGAACTCTGAATAGAACATTAATTCTATACTGACCTAAATCAAAGAATGACTTAATGAAAGAAGAACGAAGCAAAACGATCCAGACACACTTATATACACTGACTAGTATAAATACATCAACTGGTATAAATATACTGATTGGTATGAAAGGAACACACTTATATACACTGACTGGTATGAATACCCTGATTGGTATGAATACACTGACTGGAATGAATACACACTTATATACACTGACTGGTATGAATACCTTGACTGGTATGAATACACACTTATATACACTGAATAGTTGACTCGAGCGGTGGAGAAGACAAAATCTCTAACTCAACTATGCCCCTAGTTCATTGCCTTGACCCTTTTTTGTCTCTTGATTTTTTTTGTAAACATGTTTTGATCAACATGAGAGTTAGATTAGCATACTTATTCCATTTTCTGTTTTGAAATCATGTAAGCTGAGCTATGAGCACTGAAAATTTTCTCTTTTCAAATCCAAAGAATGGTCCAAGTTTTGCAAAAATGAAACAATTTTCGAGAAAAATTAGTCAGTTTCATTCAAATTAATCAAAACCTATTTTTGCAAATGGCCACTACTCAACTAACATGGAATCAATCATTGGGGTGCATAGTCCCAAACCAGATAATCAAAGGTGATATCCGAACCAAGCCAATCCGAACCGAATGAAGCCGAGCGGAACTGGACCAAACCAAACCAAACCGCCGAACCGAACCAAACCGAACCAAGTTGAATCGAACCAGCTAAACTGAGCAGAACGAAGATACACCAATCAAACACGGATAGGACAACCAAGTCGACTAAAGATACACTAATCAAACATGGACGAAATGAATGAGTTGAAAAAATTATTAGGGCCGAACTTCCAGATGAAGCTACCTACGTATCCTAAGGATAGGAATCAGGCCAACGTAGTTCCGGTTGAGGGTCACTCGGGTATTGACACTCTCCTTTTGTGCTCTAACTTTTGCCAAAGCCGCCCTTTCGGGTTTTCAACCTTGCGAGCTTTTCATTTTTTCATTTTTCTATTTTTTTTTTCATTTTGTTCATTTCATTTTTTTTCTATATATATTTTTTTTGTTTTTCTGCTCTAACTTTTGCCTGGGTCGCCCTTCCGGGTTTTTAGCCCAGCGAGCCTCTCAAGGGTTATTTTCATTTTAACTTGACCATGTTAATTGGGTGTGAAATCTCTAGGCCATCTATAAGAACGACTGCTACACTTGACCAGTAGATATGATGATGTTGGGACTAGGCTAATTGGGTCTGAATTTGCCCCTAGTGTAATGGATAAGAACTCGACTGTCCTTCAATAATAAAATTCATTCTCTCAAATTCTGGGTTTTGCCTTTCTGTGCGGCCTTCTTTAGGAAACGATTCAGTTTTAACTCTTTGATCACATCTAACCTTTTGCCCCTAGTTCAAGGGCTGCTTCAAATCTAAATAACATCCGACCTTCTTGCCCCTAGTTCAAGGGTTGTTTCCAATCTGAATCACTGGCCCTACATAGTTTTGGCTAAGGTTCTCTCGGGTATTGACACTCTCCTTTTACGCTCTAACTTTTGCCAAAACCGCCCTTTCGGGTTTTCAACCTTGCAAGCTTTTCATTTTTCTTTTTATTTTTCTTTCCTTTTTTGTGCTCTAACTTTTGCCTGGGTCGCCCTTCCGGGTTTTTGGCCCAGCGAGCCTCTCAAGGGTGGTACCTTATTGCCCCTAGTTGAAGGGCTGCCTCCATTTCAGCCATGCAAGCCTCACACTTTTGCCCCTAGTTCAAGGGCTGTTTCAAATTGAAATCACATTCTCTGCCCTGAGTTCAAGGTCTGTTTCCAATCTGGGTCACATTATTGCCCCTAGTTCAAGGGTCATTTCCAATCTAAATCATATTCGACCTTATTGCCCCTAGTTGAAGGGCTGTCTCCCTTTAAACCACATCATGGCCCCTAGTTCAAGGGCTATTTCCAATTCGGCTACGCAAGCCTTACACTTTGATTGATCATTGAATACTTCTAATCAAGGTTTGAAAGCTAAAGAGGTAAGGAGGTCGGACCTCGAATCAAGAAGGATCCTATGTTGTATAATCAATTCCAGGCATATCTTCGTAGGACCATGCAAAAACAGTTTTTGAAATCTTTTAACAAAGTGACTAATCACTCGTACTCTTATGAAGACAACATAGAACCAATTTGGACCAAGCCAGGATCCTTCTCAGTACCCACATTAACAAAAATGATTTTATTCATCAAAGGCTTAGCACACCTCTCTTCCTCTCAGTTGATCAAAATTTGCAAATCCCAAGGAAATTCTTCCTCTTTGTTTTTATCAGAGTTTTGGAAAAAGTTTTGAAAAACTTTGGTTAATGCTATGATTTAAAGGCACAGAGAAGTAGGCAGACTCTATGACTTTTTTTTTTTTTTTTTTTATTGAAAAGAGACTATGACTCAACAATGGCAACAGACTTTTAACAACAGACTCAAAAGAAAATGACAAAGAAGACCTAGACAGGACATAAATGTCTAGGTTAGCACTATCGAAATCAATAGACTTTGACTCACTAGAATGACTCGAGTCTGATCCCAAAACTTGGTGGAATCAAACTTAGACTCAATACTCAACTCAGAACTCAGAATAAAATCATTCTCAAATTGCCAGTCAATGTGTGGGCCATCTACAATATTCAAAATATAGCTCGTGCAATCAACAGGTGGTCACTCCCCAATTACAGAAACAAAACGGAACTTCCAATTATACCCTTACTAAAAACACACTTGAACCCTACAAACTGAAATGCCTGTACCACTCACTTGAATTTGAGAACCCCTGTATAGATCCAATACATTGCACATAACATATAGCATGAAAGAGAACAAACACCCCTATGGAGGGTAAGGTTATCCTGTCCTATGCTTTTGAAATGATCTAGGGTTCACTATTCAAATAAGCGGTATCATACATCCTAGAAATGGGAGAGCGTCCTGTCCTAATTTTGAAAGGTACTATAGCTTATTATATGTACAAGGTTGGCTTTACTTTAGGGGTTAAAGTCAATGTGACATTACCAAAGAGTCCTTTGGCCATAACCAATGAGGATCTTAGAAAATCAGAAGAGTCAATATAGCCTCTCTTCAAAGTCTGAGAACCTTTAGATCTCAAAAGATTATAACACAAGGCCTCCAAAATAACGTAGAGATAGGTGTAGTGTCACAAAAAGTGTGCCTGTGCTCCCACCAGCATCTGGGCAACACAGGGACTTTAAGTGCACCAATGCATGCAATGCAATAAACATATAATTGAAAATAAAAGTCATATCATGGAGTTCGAGTCAAGGTTTCATAAAATCCCCAGTAGAGTCGTCAGAAACTGTAACATGCCCGGGGGGTACTCGCGCGCGTTAAACAGTTCGGACTCCTGAGATCTCTTTGATCTAGTCTCACGAGTGCAATGTGAAACATAGACGAGAGTCCAGATTTGGCAACTTTTAGTGAAAATCTATTTTATTGCAATTTTGTCAAAAATGGACTGCGTCATCAAATCTCAGAGTCGCCACCTAATATTTTGGGAAATTAGGAAACCCATGACTCGTGCCAAGGCCACTGTTCGTCGTAACCAAGGATGCTTGGCTCGGAACCTTAGGTATGAGAGGGGAAGGTCAATAATGAGCACCCCCACTCACCCGATCAAAAGATCGGCCTCTACTAAACCATGATATGACTTTTATTTTTTTTTATATGTTCATGTTCTGATTATTTTAGTAAATCCTAAAATTTACTATGTGAAGCATACAAGTATAGACTAGGTTGCTCAAATTGGAACAATTCAACTTCATGTTTGTTTGTCTGTCGAAAAGGGTTTGATTTGCCATTTGACAAAGTGGGCTTAAAGTTTGTGAATTTACCACTACAAAGTGGGCTTAAAACGTACAATCGTTGAATCATTCCAATTCAAGCAATAAGCCTTCATCCACAGGCATTCAAATAGTTTATCATTTAAGCAATTAGCCTCATGGTAGGATGCTAAACATAATAGGAAAATTATGTACAAGCGGGATGCTAAAGCATAAAAACTCACATATTTACCGACGTCCCGCGAACAGCTACAAAACAAAGTTAGTAAAATATGCATGATCTTATATACAGAATCCTAATGCAATTCACTCATGAGATGCGCTAAAGATTCGGCTTCTAAAATATGGCATGTGAATCATCTCAATAACATGAGGTAGCGCATAGAATCACAAAAGAATTGATTAAATCCACACATGTAAATATAGCCGAATCTTAATGCATGAGACATGGATGCAAAGCATGGATATGCATGACCATATTAGATATATACATATGTACAGTTAGGGAAAACGCTTAAAGAATGGGATAGAAAGAAGCGGGATAGGGGAATTATTACAGCACCTGAATTATTACATATCCGAAGGAGAGAGAGGAAGGGATAATAAAATAAAATGAAACCTCACAAACACTCAAAAGAAAAAGAAGATAAAGAACTTCATCACTGGCACAGTCTACTCCTTTTCTCCACTCTTCTTCTTTGGTCCATGCTCCTTTATTTGTATGTTCTTTTCTCACAACAAGGAGATCTGCCGATGGCACTTAGAAGAGAGAGAGAATCAGCCCATGTCTCTGTTTGTATGTGTGTGTCTCTCTATGTATATCGCAATCGGGAATAAGAGTAGGGAGAGATGATCACTTAGGGGTGTTTCCGAGAGATGCCGAGATGAGAGGGAGAAGTGTATTGCATATGTGGTGTGTGTCTTAGAGAGAGAGCAGCCTAGGAATGTCTAGAGAGAGAAGAGAGAGATGGGTTTAGCCAAGAAGGCCGAGCCTCCTCTGTGTGTGTGCTGCTGTGTTGGCTGTCATGTATGTGTGTGATGAGTGTGCCGTGTAAGTGTGTGCATGTGTGCTGCGTGAGTGTGCCCCGTATGTGTGTACATGTGTGTTGTGTGAGTATGTTGTGTATGTGTGAGTGTATCTGGGTTGTGTGTTGAGTGTGTGCCCATGTGCATAGGTCTGCCGAGAGGGAGAGAGTAGATGCATGTCATATGTGCCGCGTGTTTCTCTCTGAAAAACCAAACATGCTGCCTTGTTTGTTTTCATGCACCACCGAGAAGAGAGAACCCAGGTGCAGAGAGAGAGAGGATCATGAATGATGCATTGTGTGTATTTGTTTTTCTCCCCTCTTTCATATGCGTTGTGTGTGTGTGTGCGGCTCCGAAATCGTGTGTATGGAGAACCAGCCCGAGAAAGAGAAGAAAGAGTTGTTGATGAGAAACAGCTTGGGTCACAACGTCGCTAGAGAGAGAGAGAGAGAGAGCTGGTCCATTGTGTGTATGTTGTCTGTGTATGCATCTGCTGGGTGTCTCTCTTGGGTGTGTCCTCTTGAGTGTGTGAATGTGTATCAATATGTATGCATGGGTTGTGTGTGCTGTGTAAATATGAAGTTGATGGTGTGTGTGTATGGTGTAGCAGTGTGTCTACCCATGCGTGTCCAGCTTCCCCTCCTCAAAATGCACCTGAGAGAGAGAGAGCCGTGTGTGTCGGGGGCTAGAGAGAGAGAGTTTGCAAGACCAAAAATTCTATCAAAATCAATTAAGACCCCCAGAGAGAGAGTGTGTAGTGGTGTTTATGTATTTTTTGTTTTAGCTCTTAGGCCCTATTGCCCATGTGCCCTCTTTAATCATACACTCACCTTTCTCTCCCATCTTCTCACCTGCTCTCTTTTTTTATATTATTCACCCACGAGAGAGAGGCCCTAACTGCATGTGTATCTCTCCTTTTTTTGAAATTCTACCTCACCCACCCTAAAATGCTATCCACCGAAGAATGCTGTGGCCCCCTGCCCATGTGTGTAAGTTTCCACCCACTCTCACTTTCTCTTTTAAAAATACTCCACCACCGCCCCATTCCATCTTCCACCCACTTTTTTTCTTTTTGTCGATTTTCTATTTTTTTTATGTTTTATTTCTGTTTTTCTTTTTATATTTTTTTATCATTTTCATTTTATCAAATATCCAAACAAAACATTTAAAATATGTACCACCACACCAAATTATAGAAAATTATAAAATACTACAAATTAGTGATGGCCAATATGGGTGAGGTTTGGGATTAAAATTTCAATTTGATTTTTCTGGTGAGCATGGTCAAACTAAAGTGCCCAAGTCTTAGGACAGGTCAAAATGGGGTGTCTACACACGGTTCCTCATATCTTGAGTATTCATGTTCCACAAGTTCTTACTATTGATTGTGTAGTGTGGTCTGTGTCTAGGGATAGAAATTACTCGGTTAAGATAGGTTTCTATTTTGCTCTGACAGAGGGGAAGGTCCTTAGTAATAGGGATTCTAGGGTTGAAAATGAGTGCTGGAAAAAATTATGGAAACTTAATTTTCCTCCTAAATGGGCCATGTTTGTAAAGACCCAAATAAAATATAAAAAAAATGTGGTGGTGGAAGATTATTTGAGAGGGTTGCTCACTTTTGGTGGAAGAAAATAATTAAAGAGAAAATAATGCACTCTCTTGTCTCTCTCTGGGTCGTAAGCATGAGCTGGTTTGGATTGTTGGAGAACAAGTTCAAGTGTTAGTGAAGTAAGCAAATCCTTGTGGGTCTGGTAGAAAAAAAAACATAGCATTATTTTACTCTCTCTCTCTCTCTCCGGTCTTTTATTCAAAGAGAATGTGAGATTTCTAGAGTTGAAGAATTTGCAGCTGTTGCTGGACCCAAATACTGAGCTATCAAATAGGAGTTTACGAATAGCAGTGATTTGGTTGGTGCTCCGGGAGTGGGTTGCGTCAATTTTGGTGCTGGTCTATTCAGGCAAGGGTCTTGTCATGGCAAGTTTGTATCTTCTCCGGCGACAGTTAACAGATTGGCCTTCCGGGTTTGACTTGGTTTGGGTTCTGATTTAGTGGTTTTGCAGCGCATAATTGGTCTCCGCCAATCTGCTTCACCATGGTGTTGTTGCTGGAGTCACGCTGTTCTGGTTCTGTATGCTGTCGTCGATGCTACATTGGCGATGGTCGTGCTAAAGAGTAGCATGTGGCTCACATCCCATGCGCTTGTTCTTGATGCTGCGTGGACTTACGCTTCTTCGCGTGGGCTATTGGTGATGCTGATGGCTGGATGTGCTCCTGTAGCAACAGTGCTGTTAGTGTTGCTTATAGCCATGTTTTCTTTGGTCGAGAATTGGAGGGATTTTAAAATTGGTAATGAAGAAGTGGGTTTGACCCACGTCTTTGGTTGATAAGTGTGAGATGATGAGGGTGTTTGGCCAGTGGGAAGAGGAGTTCACGTGGGTGCGCCTCAATTATACATATAGATTGTGATGCTTTGAGACTAAAGCAAGTTAAGGTATGACGATAATAGTACATGGGCTGCCCCGAGGATATCTCGTATCTTTATATTATATATATATATTTTTTGAATTTATTTGCAATTTTCCATCCAATTGGGAACTCTGTTACTACAATAGGAGGGCCACCACATGGGCGTGGTTGTTAGTAGGCCACCCATGTTAGCTGGTTGATTGCATATTGCCGCCTCTTGTGGAAATTCAAAATTGGTTTTGTGTTTGTAGGCAAAAGAGGGGGGGCTTTTTATGGCCTTACTTTTTGAATGGCTCTGGAGGGGCCCGAAGCACGTGGGTTACATGAGGTGAGGTTTGAGGAATCATATTGAAAGTCGGAGGGCTTGCCGTGATTTTCGCAATGATGATCTCGGATCCATGATCGGGTGATGTTTGCGTTTTCGGATTAGCTCTTCTTCAAAACTTGAGGTAGGGATTTTCTTTGAGCTATATATATATTTTTGCAAGATCTGGATGATTTTCGAAATCATCCTTTGATTTGTTTTGAAAAAAAATAGATTGTTGATTCAAGAAGATGAGTGATTTTGAAAGTGGGTTCACTTTATTATTTCTTTAAAAATAGAAATTAAGGGTTTGCGACTATGTTGGTAAAACAAAGATGTTTTGGTGAGATCTTCTCAAATATTTGAAGATGGTTGGTTTTGGTGAGAAAACCTAGAAATTTGGGGTTTTTAGAAACATGTTGAAAATCTTTGGAAGATGTTATATTTATTTTGTGTGCCAAAATAAATGATGGTAGAACATTGTTTATTTATTTACATATGAATGATGTTTTCATGGAGTATGGGATTTGTTGAAGTTTTTGAGAATTGTTGTTTAAAAGTATTAATATAATCTTGAGATGACTAAATTGTTAAGATTGTTTGAAAAGTGGGAATTATGTTATCCCTGGGATGAATTGAAATAAAAGTATTTATTCATCTTGTGAAATTGCATTGAAATGAGAAATGAGAATTTTGATCACAATGGGAATATTGTGTGGGAGTATTGAAAGTGGAAGAAATATTGCATTATATTATTAATCATTGCATTGGCATATCAATTCATTTGATAATGAGGAGCTTTGAAATTTGATTTGAAAACTTTGCATTTAGAAAAGAATGTTGAGAAACAAGTTTTCATGAAACGGTTTTGAGGTAAATACGATGGTAAGTCTTGAAAGGTGGTGTAGATTATAAGTGTCGAGCCTTCCAGTTAATACTGGTAAAAATGACAGATTAGAGATGTCGAGCCTTCCAGTTAATATTGGTAAAAATGACAAATTAGAAGTGTCGAGCCTTCCAGTTGATACTGGTAAAAATGACAAATTGGTAGTACTTGTATGGTCTACTTGCAGACAGCAACCTAGGTATTACCAGATTTGTATTTATTGCCCCTTGAATAAAATTGATAAATGTTGAACAATTAAAATTGCATGGCATCATTAAGCATGATGGTTTTCAAAAGATGAATATGTGATTTATCTGTAAAAAGGCATAGCATGGCATGTGCATTTCATCTCTTGAGACTTGTATAAAATGTATATACTTTGTTAAGAATTTCCTACTGGGCTTTATACTCACCCTACGAGATTTTTGTGCAGGAAAAGATCTGGTGATTCCGCCTAACTAAAGGCTGGAAAATGTGTATATTGAGAGTACAAAACTCTCATTCTGCTGTGACTCTGTCTGTAAGCTAAGGGTTGTATTTGTGTAGGTTTGAATAACCATTTTGTGTAACCAGGCTTAAGCCTTGGAAACTTGTAAACCCTTGGGGTATTTATTTGTTTAATTACTTGTTGTTGGACTAATGTATTATTGCATGAGGAATTATTTACATTAAGAAATGCAAATGGGGGATTGTATAATTGGCTTTCCTTTAAAAGGGCCATGATTATTGCATTGTCATTTGGGTATAAAAATGTGCGCGCTACAACTTGGTATCAGAGCGTACCGAGTTCGAATGCTTTGGGTACATGGAGAGTGGTTAGTAACACAGTGGGTTTATCTCACTTGATAAAGATATTTGTATGATGAGGTGCTATGTGATAACATGCTTATGTGATTATATGGGTATGGGGTTTGATTTCTGAGATGTTGATTGGGTCTGTGAGTTCCTGAAAGTCCAGTTAGAAGAGCACTTGATCACTGCTATTTCTTATTGGAACTTTAGCAATATCATGGGACAATCATTATCTAGAAAGAAAATTTGTATGTGCTTATGTGACTATGTGCTTATGTAGAATGAATTAACTGTTGTCCATTGCCTTAGGACGTCAGTGAGTTAGCTTCGACACAATTGTGACAATGCCAATCTCGAGTGTTACCTTTATTAGGATGTCAGGACGTGGAAGGGGAAGTGGTAGGCATGGTAGGCCTAGGAGGCACGAGATGCCAATCCCGAATGAGATTCCGACGTAGAAGGAAGGGACAGGGCAGGCAAATGTGGCTAAGCCAGTTGGGCAACAGGCCATGGGTGCTTTGGCACGAGAGATAGCAGGGGTACTAAACATACTGAGGGTTAAGAACCTAGCACAGGCCTCAACTGCCCCAGTTACAGAGACAGGACCACTCCTGCTAAAAAGGGAGTTCTTCCGGACCAATCCGAATATTTTTGGTGGGAGATCCTAAGGAGCCACTAAAGGCTGAATGAGTGGCATCATAGCTTGTGGTTATATCTTTTAGAATTTGGGTAGAAGCGAGCTGACTAAAGACTTTAAAGGAGATTTCAAAGTCACTACAACTATGAGTATTTGTTGAGAGTACCTTAGTATTGTTAGAATGTATATTTAGTCTTAATGAATTCTATGTGGACTCGAAGTGCATTGTGTAAGCGTTTGGGTAAATTCTATGTTGGAGTGAAATTGTGTGGGTGGATGTAGACAAGTTTGCGTAAACTGTTAGTTGGTTCGTCGAGTGAAAAAAATAGAGTGGATAGGTAAAAAAATAATACATAAATTGTTTGGTTGGACAACTACAGTTGTGGCTGAGAATTTTTGAGTTGTGTGTTTGGCATGATTGCATTATGTTTCGTAAAGGTTGGTGTTTCTTCTTGTTCAAGTGAAGTAGTTGAGGCTAAGGTGATCTATGAATTTTGTTTTTGGAATAATTCATGGAAGAATATTATTATATTAGAGGACGACTGTAGGTTCTCATGGGATGAAATATTTGGAGTCACTGTTTGTGTTAGTTTTATTCAATTGGGTAACTGAGTATGAATTCAATTTAATATTGAGATGAGTTAGTTGTCGTGTGACGGTTGTAATTACAAAATATATCATTGAATTGTGTCTTTAAAGGGAGGGTGTTTTCATTCGTTAAAAGTCTTGAGATAATCACTTTGGATGGATATTAATTAAAAAAAAAGAAAAAAAAGAGAGAAAACTGATTTTATTGAAGTCAAGGGATGACATCCCCGATTACAGACCAAAAAAAAAGAAAAAAAAGGATCTTGTTTTTGATAACGGCCACACGCTGATTTCACTTACTAGACTCTCCCGCCAAGCTCTTCCTTTTTTTGTCACCTTGGGAGACCCTTGAAAGCTCTGCCTCAGTGCGTGCAGGACCGCCGAAGGAGTTGACTCCCTGCTGGCTGTCAAAGGCGAAGTACGAAGGTGCTCCAAATCAGGTCATGACGGTGGTCTTCTGTTTCAACTCTTTGTTCTCCGCGTTCAGTGCGCAAATCTCTGCTCGCATATCTTTGTACATGCTCTGGAGCAGAGAAAGTTGGGAGTTTAACTGTTGTACTTCACTGGTCCTATTCTGCAGCTTGTGAGATAATTTGGTAACCGCCGTCACTGTTTCCATGCAAGAGCTTAGTGTGAAGTGGTTGGCCTCAATATCAGATTGAGCAACCATGATTTGCTCAACTGACATCATGGGAAAGTTAAGAAGAATGGGAGCAGGGGCACTCGGTCCAGGAAGGTTAGGAAGAGTAGGAGCAGAGGCACTCAGTCTAGGAAGGTTAGGAAGGGTAGGAGCAGAAGCACTTGGTCCATGAGAGCTTGGATCATTGAGGTCCGGAAAGAGAGTGAGGGGACGAGATGAGGCCATGTGTGGTGAGAGATGTAAAGAGAAAGAAAGGAGAGTCAGAGAAATAGCAAAGAATAGATTGAGTTTTGGGACAACTTTTCTTCTCCGTTCAGTCTCTCTTTTTCTCTTGATGAGAAAGAAGAAAACAGAAGAAAGTGATAAAGAAGAAGGAGATGAAAGAGAATGATGAAGAAGAAGGAGAAATGAGTGAATAAGTAGAAGATGGAAGATACTAATTCAGAAGAATGCAGAAGAGAAGAAGACAAAGAGGGAGAGATAGCCAAAGCGAGCGGCAATCAAGGAGGTCTACTTTTGTCGGCCAACTGACGCAAAAGCAAGACCACGTGTCAGACGCAGTTTTCGAAGAAAATGAGAAAAACAGGAAAGTTATATACATATATGTATCTATATTGTATATTTACGCATTATATACATTTATTCGACTATTTTTGTCACAAGAGTGACTTGGGTTCAGTGGTTTGGCTCAGTGGTTGAGGGACCATGGGACGAAACCAGAGGTCAGGGGTTCGAAACCCTGTATCCCTGCATTCGTGTTTTATTTCCTTTTTGCGTATTTTGCTTACACGCGATGACGTCAACTTACGGAAGATTCCGTCGTAGTAATGGCATGTGCTCGCTGACGTTCATAGACAGAATATTCTTTGTTAGTAACGGCATATTCTCCAAAAGTGTCTGTGTATCTTTTGTTCGTATTTGTCCCTTGGTGAAAATGTTGTGGAGACACCACGGGGTTGAGGAGGCGACTTGAGAACGTGAGGCTGAAGTCTGTGAGAAGTATTCGGACCTTTTTATCAATGTTTGGGAATTGTGATAGAAATGTTATTTTGATATTAGGATGTACATTGTATATGTTATGGAGTAGGGTGAGTCTCTTATGTTTAATTGGGAGGCTGTGTTATCATGCCATGATTATGTTTCCACGGTTGTAATTGATTTTAATTCAGCGAGGTTAATCTATTTATTAACTATTTGAGAATTTTAGAACTGTTTCAGTGTTAATTTTTATTTGTGTCTTATCGTGATTGGTTTTGTATACTTCTAAGGTGAGAGGTTGACTATTCAATTAACTGGCCTCAAGAGCAGTATTAGTACTTGTCTATAAGTGAGTTAGTATAGTAAGAGTTGTTTAATTTGGGTTGATCTCATGGGGTATCGTAATATTAGTGTGATGAAGAATAGTGTTGGTAAGGTATTGTCTATTTTGTAACGGTTGACGGTCACTATTTGAGTTGGTGGTTAGTGCTTTTGAAGAGTTATTATTTCGTTTTGTTAAGGTCTCGGAGTAGTGATAGTTATTTTGGCCTTGGGATGCATTGTGCATTAGGCGATGTAGATAGTTCGTTGAAGTTGGGTTATCACCAATAAGGTATGGTGTCTTGGTATTCTGGGGAGTCGTTTTGTTATACTTAAGGGATTAGATCCTATTTTGTTGCTGTAGGTTATTGATGTGGATAGAAAAATCATTTAATGGTTTATACTAGTAAGGGTTATATGATCAATTGTGGTTCAAAGTAATGATTTGGTTCGTTATCGGTGTACTAGTTGTTGGCTTAGGTAGAGGTCAAAGAATTTTGTTGATGTAATGGTAAGTACCTGAGTGAGTTTGTGGGTGACTGTAGAATGTATTACATTACTTGAGTTTAATTTCGATGACGAAATTTCTTTAAGAAGGGCAGGTTGTAAAGACCCAAATAAAATATAAAAAAAATGTGGTGGTGGAAGATTATTTGAGAGGGTTGCTCACTTTCGGTGGAAGAAAATGATTAAAGAGAAAATAATGCATTCTCTTGTCTCTCTCTTTCTCTCTCTGGGTCAGTAAGCATGAGCTGGTTTGGGTTGTTGGAGAACAAGTTCAAGTGTTAGTGGAGTTGGAAAATCCTTGTGGGTCTAGTAGAAAACAAAACATAGCATTATTTTACTCTCTCTTTCTCCAGTCTTTTATTCAAAGAGAATGTGAGATTTCTAGAGTTGAAGAATTTGCAGCTGTTGCTGGACCTAAATACTGAGCTATCAAATACGAGTTTACGAACAGCAGTGATCTGGTTGGTGCTCCGGGAGTGGGTTGCGTCAATTCTGGTGCTGGTCTATTCAAGCAAGGGTCTTGTCATGGCGAGTTTGTATCTTCTCCGACGACTGTTAACAGATTGGCCTTCCGGGTTTGACCTGGTTTGGGTTCTGATTTAGTGGTTTTGCAGCGCATAATTGGTCTCCGCCAATCTGCTTCACCATGGTGTTGTTGCTGGAGTCACGCTGTTCTGGTTCTATATGCTGTCGTCGGTGCTACACTGGCGATGGTCGTGCTAAAGAGTAGCGTGTGGCTCACATCTCATGCGCTTGTTCCTAATGCTGCGTGGACTCACGCTTCTTCGCATGGGCTATTGGTGATGTTGATGGCTAGATGTGCTTCTGTAGCAACAGTGCTGTTAGTGTTGCTGATAGCCGTGTTTTCTTTGGTTGAGAATTGGAGGGATTTTAAAATTGGTAATGAAGAAGTGGGTTTGACCCACATCTTTGGTTGATAAGTGTGAGATGATAAGCGTGTTTGGCCAGTGGGAAGAGGAGTTCACGTGGGTGCGCCTCAGTTATACATATAGATTGTGATGCTTTGAGACTAAAGCAAGTTAAGGTATGATGATAATAGCACATGGGCTGCCCCGAGGATATCTCTTATCTTTATATTTTATATATATATTTTGAGTTGATTTGCAATTTTCCATCCAATTGGGAACTCTGTTACTACAATAGGAGGGCCACCAAGTGGGTGTGGTTGTTAGTAGGCCACCCATGTTAGCTGGTTGATTGCATGTTGCTGCCTCTTGTGGAAATTCAAAATTGGTTTGGTGTTTGTAGGCAAAAGAGGGAGGGCTTTTTATGGCCTTACTTTTTGAATGGCTCTGGGGGGGCTTGAAGCACGTGGGTTTACATGAGGTGAGGTTTGAGGAATCATATTGAAAGTCGGAGGACTTTTCGTGATCTTCGCAATGATGATATCGGATCCATGATCGGGTGATGTTTCCATTTTCGGATTAGCTCTTCTTCAAAACTTGAGGTAGGGATTTTCTTTGAGTTATATATATATTTTTGCAAGATCTAGATGATTTTCGAAATCATCCTTTGATTTGTTTTGAAAAAAAATGGATTGTTGATTCAAGAAGAAGAGTGATTTTGAAAGTGGGTTCACTTTATTATTTCTTTAAAAATAGAAATTGAGGGTTTGGGACTATGTTGGTAAAACAAAGATGTTTTGGTGAGATTTTCTCAAATATTTGAAGATGGTTGGTTTTGGTGAGAAAACCTAGAAATTGGGGGGTTTTTAGAAACATGTTGAAAATCTTTGGAAGATGTTGTTATATTTATTTTGTGTGCCAAAATAAATGATGTTAGAAAATTGTTTATTTATTTACATATAAATGATGTTTTCATGGAGTAAGGGAATTGTTAAAGTTTTTGAGAATTGTTGTTTTCTTTGAGTTATATATATATTTTTACAAGACCTAGATGATTTTCGAAATCATCCTTTAATTTGTTTTGAAAAAAAATGGATTGTTGATTCAAGAAGATGAGTGATTTTGAAAGTGGGTTCACTTTATTATTTCTTTAAAAATAGAAATTGAGGGTTTGGGACTATGTTGGTAAAAGAAAGATGTTTTGGTAAGATGTTCTCGAATATTTGAAGATGGTTGGTTTTGGTAAGAAAACCTAGAAATTGAGGGTTTTTAGAAAGATGTTAAAAATATTTGGAAGATGTTGTTATATGTATTTTGTGTGCCAAAATAAATGATGGTAGAAAATTGTTTATTTATTTACATATAAATGATGTTTTCATGGAGTATGGGATTTGTTGAAGTTTTTGAGAATTGTTGTTTAAAAGTATTAATATAGTCTTGAGATGACTAAATTGTTAAGATTGTTTGAAAAATGGGAATTATGTTATCCCTGGAATGAATTGAAATAAAAGTATTTATTTATCTTGTGAAATTGCATTGAAATGAGAAATGAGAATTTTGATCACAATGAGAATATTGTGAGGGAGTATTGAAAGTGGAAGAAATATTGCATTATATTATTAATCATTGCATTGGCATATCAATTCATTTGATAATGAGGAGCTTTGAAATTTGATTTGAAAACTTTGCATTTAGAAAAGAATGTTGAGAAACAAGTTTTCATGAAATGGTTTTGGGGTAAATACAGTAGTAAGTCTTGAAAGGTGGTGTAGATTATAGGTGTCGAGCCTTTCAGTTGATACTGGTAAAAATGACAAATTGGTAGTACTTGTATGGTCTACTTACAAACACCGACCTAAGAATTACCAGAGTTGTATTTACTGCCCCTTGAATAAAATTGATAAATGTTGAACAATTGAAATTGCATGGCATCATTGAGCATAATGGTTTTCAAAAGATGAATATGTGATTTATCTGTAAAAAGGTATAGCATGGCATGTGCATTTCATCTCTTGAGACTTGTATAAAATGTATATACTTTGTTAAGAATTTCTTACTGGGCTTTATGCTCACCCTACGAGATTTTTGTGCAGGAAAAAATGTGATGATTCCGCCTAACTAAAGGCTAGAAAATGTGTGTATTGAGAATACAAAACTCTCATTCTGCTGTGACTCTGTCTGTAAGCCAAGGGCTGTATTTGTGTGGGTTTGAATAACCATTTTGTGTAACCAGGCTTAAGCCTTGGAAACTTGTAAACCCTTTGGGGTATTTATTTGTTTAATTACTTGTTGTTGGACTAATATATTATCGCATGAGGAATTATTTACATTAAGAAATGCAAGTGTGTGATTATATAATTTGCTTTTCTTTAAAAGAGCCATGATTATTGTATTGTCATTTGGGTATAAAAATGGGGGCGCTACAATGTTTATCTGGAAATTTTTGCATAGAATTTTACCAGTTAAGACTAATCATCGTAGGAGAGGTATTCTGGGAGATCTCGCATGTTCCAGATATGGACAGGATGAGGAAACTTTTGAGCATTTGCTTTTTCATTGTATTTTCTCTAAGCACATTTGGAGGGGATCCAGTCTTGGGCTTGATTTTGAAAATGGGGTGCCTTGTCTAGGCCATGATTGGTTGAGGCAATGGTTTTTTCAGGCTTCGGATGATGAGGCAATTCGTGAGTCGGTAAAAGTTTTGTGGGGTATCTGGATTCATTAGAATAAAGCCACATTTCAAAACGTATTGGATGATCTGGGTTAGATGATTTTCTTTGTTAATTCGTTGGGATGAACTGTTGGTCATAATTTGAATTGTGATAGACTGGATTAGGCTCCTAGCACTTACCAAATGGGAAATGTTATTGAACATATTTCATGGGTTATGATTAATAGGGATAATTGGTGTCAACCTTTTTATTTTCATAGATTTGTTATTGATGGAGTGTGGAAGGCTGACTTAAGAAAGGCAGCCGCAACTTGGGTTGGATTGGATCAACAGGGAAATTAATTAGTTTGGAGAAAATATATTTTTCTAGCCTCATCAACTCTTATTTTGGAAGCCAAAGCCTGCTTGGAAGTGGTTAAATGGAGTGTGTTGAACAATGTCAAAGCAATTACCATACATACTGACTCCTTACAGCTAGTTCAACGGTTACAAAGCGGCTGCAGGATCGAATGGGAATTTTTGAATATTTTATATGATATTAATTATTTTTGTAATATGCTAGATTATGTTTGTATGACTAAGGTATACAGCAAGTTGAAGTAGCCCATGTTTTGGCAAGAAAGGCCTTAGATGAGGGCTGACTACTGTATCCCTTATTTATATATTATATATGTTCTTATTTTTACTCCAAAAAAAAAAAAAAAAAAAAAGCCCAAAAAATAAAATAAAATTTGAAAAAAATCTCTGTGCATTCATAAAATAAATTAAAAAACTTCTTCACAGCTTGTTTGGTTTAAATTTTCAAGATTCACTTTCCAAAAAATTAAAATTTTTTGTTTTCCGTATTTTTTTTAATATTTTAAGCATTTTTTTTAATTTTTAAATACATCTAACACAAATACGCTTAAAAAGTAAAATATTTGCAAAAAAAATCTTTAAAAATTCATTAAATACCAAGAATATAAATAAAAAAATTATGAGAATTCAATACATTTTTCATATTCTTTTATATTTATTAACTTTTAATTTTTTTTTAATAAATATTTTACTTTTTAGATATATCTAAATAAGATCAGTTATGCTACGTAGCTCGAAATTTTCTAGCTCGAAATTGGCTCGAATTCAAAACGATATCATTTCGTCGTTTTTATTTTATTTTTTCAATAACTAGCAAAAGAAGAAAAATCAAAAAAAAAAGAAGAACGAAGAAGAAGAAGAAGAAGAAGAAAGAAGAGAAGAGGAGAGTAGCAGAGAGAGAGAGAGAATCATCATCATCAACCAAAAATCAAACCCACCCAACACATCTTCATCAACACAGCAGAGAGAGAGAGAGAATCATCATCATCAATCAAACCATCATCATCATCATCACATCTGAAATGCTGAAATGGTATATTTAGAAACTACCATATCTCCTACAATAGTATAGTTTCTAAACCCACCATAGAGATCAACAAAAAAAAAAAATGTAAAAATCTAAAAAAAAAAAAACTTCAACACATCATCCTTATACACAAATTGGAGGCGGAAATCAGAGATCGGAGGTCGGGCTGCGACGATCGGAGATGGAGGCGGAGGCAGCGATCGACCCTCTCTCTCTCTCTATTCCCTCTTCCTCTCCCTTCTCTTTCTCTTTCTCTTTCTCTTCTTCTTCTCTCTTCTCCTTGCTCTCTCTGTTTCAGACATAAGGAGGGGGAAAAAAAATGTCCAAAACGACGTCGTTTTGAACAGTCGAGCCATTCAGGACAAAGAGATTCGAGCTACGAAGGATTATCCAAATAAGATATATCTAAAAAAATTAAAAAATTGGTTAAAGTTTTAAAAATATTTACTAAAAACAAAAATATACGAAAAATAAAAAACTCAATTTAAAAAAAATTAAATTCAAAAAATTAAAACTAAAGTTTCGTTTAGTTTTAGATTTTTGACTAAAAAAACACAAAAAGACAATTGACTACATAAGCCAATAAGACAAAATATCAATTTAAACCATAATCATTACACTTTTTCTCTCACAAAAGTAAAAAAAAAAAAATCCAAAAAACCAAATCAAACGAGGTTAAAAAAATCAGACTAAAAAAATCTCAACACAAAAAAATTAATTAAAAAAATCAACACCAAACAAAACTAAACACACTGTACATATATACACACATGTACATCCCAAAAGAGTAAACAACACCACTTGTTAAAAGCAATAAATTCCAAATTCATTAGAACATTCTTATGTACATCATAAATAAGCAACTATCACTTCCCCACCAACTATATTACCTAAAAATACAAAAGACACTTCAACCATCACTTTCCCTTTCCCTTTCCCTTTCCCTTTCCCTTGTCTCTCCCTAAAAGGGATACTTCATTTTTGCTATAAAAAACAAAAACAAACACAAAACTAGTTGAAAAGGTGTGTTGGTTGATCAATACATTGTTTGAGGAAAAATATCAAAAAATAAAAAAAACTAATTACAAACCAATGAAGGTGCAAGTGAGAATTGTACTCCATTAATTTGAATATAGGTTTTTTCCATTTCTTATTTATCTGATACTTTCCCTCTGTTTTGACACTGTTTTGTTATTTTTGGTCTATGTTTCTAAGCAAAAACAGAGCCACAAGACAGAGCCATCAACAAAAAGGCAGCTTGCTTTTCTTCTTCTCCGAACTTTCTACTAATCCTCTGTCTCTTCTTCATTGGAGACCTCTGTCTCTGCAACATCACCATTTCCTTCCCTAACGCCATCAATCTTGCCCTCAAATCCTCACTCAAATTAACACCTTTACCATTATCACCACTACTACTACTTGTCTTGTTCTTGGCGGCGGTGGCGGCGGCGGTAGAGGAGGTGGAGGTGGAGGTGGAGGATCTCTCTTTTCTCTTCTCTGGTGCTTTGTTCAAACCCACCATGGCACTCCTCTTCTTTCTGTATCTTATCCCACAAGCATTACACAGTGACTGTCACACAATAATAATAAACGCACATATATGAAATTATTATTTAAAAAAATTAAGGAAAATTGCAAATCAGTTGAAAAAAAAAAAAATTAAATTACAAAAGTCGTGAAAAAATTTATCACTTCAATTAGTATTAGAGTTGATAAGCTTTATCACTAATTACTCAAAATTTATTTTGAAAGAATAATTCTATATCCCATCTTAACTATCCTGAATGTATCCCGAAAGAGTGTGTGGCTAAGATTGAATTTGTACCGTGTATAATAATAAGTGTATAGTAATAAATTTAAACCACAAGATAATAATTCTGAATAATTAAGTTTGATATTACTCATTTTGAAAACATGCACTGAATTTTAATTTTCCAAAAAAATTACTTGATTAAGTTTATTTGGCGCAACGAGCTATTTAGATCTTTCTTTTTTTATTTTAGAAAAGCCTGATTTAGTGCAGCTTAAAAATTGATAATCAAAAATCAAAAACTAAAGCATCATTCTCACAATTTTTAAATAATTAATTTTTTCAATTTATTTAAAATATTTCTGTCTAATAGCCTGGAAACACAAACCGTACAGCAGACAAAAATGTGTTTTTAGCTAAAAATTACACCGAACAGGCCTTACACAAGCAAATAGATAAAATATTGAAAACCCATTTGATCAAAATCAATAACATTAACAAGAGATCAAAGATAATCAAGAAAGATCAAATGAATGGGGGCAGATTTTTACCTTGGGCCCAGCTGGACCACCCCTCCACAGTGGTGTTTTTGTGGTTTTGCAATCAGCACAACATTTCTTCATCTCATCATTCACTTCTTCAGACATTGATTCCTTAAAAAAGCAAAAGCATCATAAATCATCATATGTAATCAGATATATTAGTAATGAGCTCATGATCATATATTGACTCACCTTTTGGCTCAGATTCATGATATGCTTTACAGTGTTTTTGAAACAGGCCCAGAATTGTTTCTGGAGTACACTTGCAAGTTTTTTAAAAGGCCAAAAAATATACACTTTTTGTGGGTCTGAAAACCCTAATCATTTCTTGAATATAGAACAGAGATATAGAGAGAGAAAGAGAGGAACAGAGCAAGATTGTAGAGAGAGAAAGAGGAAGACAGAGAAGATCTCAGAGATCTTTAGAGTGAAAGAGATGTTTTGCTTTGAAGAAAGAGATGTGATAAACAAAACCCATAACACAGATATGGCAGAGGAGGTTGATGATGGAAAATGTAGAGAGAGAGAGAGAGAGAGAGAGAGAGAGAGACGTGTATTGTTGTTGTTGGCTCGAATTAATAAAAAGAACCGACATGTTCATGCTCGGTGAACCGGATCGCCGAAGACAGAAACCCTAGCCCTTCGACCATATATGAAATGACAAAAAAGCCCTTGTATGAAAAATTTGGTGACAAAAACACACCTGCCACAATTCCTAAAGAATAAAGGACAAGTGCAGGGACCCAGGTGTCTTTTGCATGCACGAGACCATTATAATTTTTTGAAACAATTATTTTAAATATATATATATATATATATATCAACATTTGGAAAATTTTTGAGTGTGAAAGGCATAGGATATGTCATTTACTTATGTATTTTTGTGACTTGAGTTACATATTTTTGTAAGAACTTACAATATGTTTCATGGATTAACAAATATGTGTTACGCTATGCTTGATTGAGAGATTTGATAATAGATTTGGAAAGATGAAAAGGAAAATGTAGGTGAAATATAAATAAAATATACTTACATTTCACCTAATTTTACACATCTTTTCTTTTTCCCTTTCTATCCTTCAACCAAACACACGCTTGAATTACTTGATTTTATGAGGTGACTTGCGTATATTTGTAAAAACTTATGTCAAAGTTGTGATTTTTCAAATTTTTATGAGTTAACTTACATAAATTTATATTTAAATCACACGATTTTGTAAGGTAATATACGTATGTTTTTGAGAACTTACACAAGTTGCATATGGTGTGTAATCCTTAAGTAAAATCGACGAAAAAATTAAGGGGTTGCACACCAAAACACTACTCCTAAAATTTTAGGCTTATAACAAAATAAATATTGAGTTTTTAACTTTATCAATGTAAATCTTAATTTTTTAATTTGTTTTCAATCTAAATTATTCACCTATTTTTGTTAAGTAAAATCGATAAAAAAATCTATATTTTAGCAATTAAACTTAACCTAGGTAGGGAGGGATAAAACAATACTCCAAGCCCAAATCAATTAAACATGAGCCCAGAAGAAAGAAAAGGCCCAGATGAGCTTTTTTAGGAGCCCATCAGAAACAACTTGTAGCAAGTTGGTGTGTGCCTGAGAGCTAGAAGAGCAATCAAGCTAGTAGCAAGTTGGTGTGTGCCTGAGAGCTAGAAGAGCAATCAAGCATGAAAATATCCTTCTAGACAAGAGATTTACGGAACAAAAAAGAGACATTGGATTAAGTTTCATCCAACAGCAGAAACACCAAGACAGAAGATACATGGGCATATGTCAGGCCTAATAGACAGCAAGACCGCCTAATCAACTTGATCCGATGGGTACAAAGCTTCGCAAGTTGGTTACTAGTATCTGACATAATCTAAGTCGTCTATAAGATGATAATCCAACGATCAAGGATAAAAGCAACCTGGCCACTTGCCCAACTAGGGTTAGATAAATGCAGAACTCTTGAATTGGACAGTGATCCAACGAACGATATTCAAGTTAGGTAACTATAAAAGCCAAGCAGGTGGGGCATATAAGACAGATCAAAGGTAACCCAAGAACCCTCTTTTAAATACAGATTATTATGGCCAAACAGTTTACTAACTTGACCGTCGGAAGGCCCTTTTGACCTATCCTGGTCAAGAGTGATCACTGATATTTTAGTTTCTCTTGACAAAGTAAAAAAAGGGACACGTCATCTCTCTTTTTTTTTTTTTTTTTTTTTTGTAAAAAAAACTTCACATTCCATAGTAGGTATATATAAAATGTCTAAAATACCCTTTTCATTGAGTTTAATAGTTAAAATACTTATTTTTTCATCAATTTTACTTAACGAAAATAAGCGAATGGCTTAAATTGAAAACATTTCAAAAGTTTGAAGTTTAAGTTAATAAAATTAATTCTCATGATTTATTTTGTTACAAGATTCAAATCCTGGGGTTTTTTTTTTTTATTTATAATTTCCCCCAAAAAAGATTTCAAAATTTGAGTTTTGTAACGAAATAAACCCTGATTTTTTAATTTTGGCAATTTAAATTCTAATCTTTTGATTTTTTTTTTTCAATCTAAATCATTTTATCGATTTTTATTAGGCAAAATTAATAGAAAAATTATATTTTAATCATTAAACTTAATAAAAAAAAATTTACTTTATATATTTTTCGTAAACCTATATTGAGTATAATGATTAAAATATATTTTCCCCTCCATCTAAAATATATATATATATATTTCCGTCAATTTTACTTAACATAAATAAGTAAATGGTTTAGATGGAAAAGAAATAAAAATATTAGGTTTAAATTGTGAGAACTCGTATTTATGCATATTAAATTATTTTGGTAATTATATTTAGCTATTTAAATTTTGTAATCAACATCTATAATCTAATTCCATAACAACATTTTGTAACGAAATTCTATAATTAACTTTTAATTATTTAATTAGTGCAATTTTTATTTTCATAATGTTATTATTATTGTTGTCGTTGTCATCGTCACTTTTATGACTACACAAATCTAATTCTTAATATATATTATTCTGTATAATCGTTCTATAATAAATTGTGGACAAGAAAATTAACCCATGGATATTAATTTTAGTTACATATAATAATATTATAATATTAAGTCAATTAATAGTGACTATTAAATTATTAAATTATTATGTTAATAGTATCATGATTAATACTAATATAAAATTCCTTTAAATAAAATTATTTATCTTGCTGTGACTAAATTTTTGTATCAAAATACAGTTGTGAAAACTAAATGGATCAAATTAATAGTAAATAAGCTAGTTAGAATTTAGTAGGAAGAAAACCATCCAGTTGAAAATAATAATATTAAATAAGTAAATAAATAAATAAGTAAATAAAAAGTTATATATATATATATAAAAAGTTATATATATATATACTAATATTGTATTAGCATCAATTTCAATTCAATTCAATTCAAAAAAAAAAAAAAAAGGGTGTCAAATTGCAAGAAAAGTAGTTGACTGCCACTTCTTTTTCCCTAGGCTGCTATGTTGCATGCAAGGCATGCTTGGTTTCCCAATTTTACACTCAATATCCCTAGAGAAGTAAGCATGGCATAGGATGGCAATTCCAAGCCAATAGAAATTTTTTTTGCTAAAAGAAATGAAATAATAAAATAAAACAAAAGTGGCTCCCATATTCCCTACATAAGGAACCTCACCATCAGCCATATACACACACACGGCTGTGAGAGAAAAGAAAGAGTGGAGAGGAAAAAGAGAGGAGAAAAAGAGAGTAGAAAAGAGAAGAGAAAAAAAGGAAAAAAAAAATGGAGAGGGTACTTGGTGAATACCAATTTGAACTTAGTTTGAGAAGTGTTTGCCAAAGCTCTTGAGGTAAGAATACATCACCTCTATCCTCCCTTAGATACCTCTAACTGAATTTATATAATTTATATATGCAAGACTAAGTATGGTTAAGTCATATATAACAAAATAGTACCATGCATGTTTAAAAATATGATAGGATGAGGGTTTCATTATGTTATAATTTCATATTCCTTCTTGCAAACATAGATATATGGCTTAGCTACTGTTTTTATGTGTTCAATATTCTCCATTGTTGAAATAATCTTGCAAGAGAGTTAAATGAGATGAGAATGGCTTCCCTTTACCTGAAACTTTGATTCTTCCTCACTGTTTCAGACTTTATCGGATGAAAAGAGGGCTCTAACAAATTGAAAATAATTGATGTTAAAAATCTGTGTATACTGGAAGTATATATAGATGTTATACACTGTGTAAAATTTTTATAAAATCATCGGACATCATTTTCTTACCGAAACAAATATTTTCCCTAAGCGTCGCTTACAACACAGCAGAAGCAGTGGCTTCAAACAGGTCCCATTTTCTCTACAAATGGTATTTTTCTGCACGACCACTTGGAAAAGTTATATTTTTAAGTTATCTTTCAAATGCCTCTAGTTTCATAATTTTTTATTATGTATTGAAAGAGAAACACTAATTTTTCCAAAATGTGACAGAATCTGTCCAGTTTTCTTATAAAAATTATTTGACCATCTTCGAGTGGTTTTCAGTCTTCACACTCTTCTGGAAATATGTTCTAAACTCAAAAATTTAGCAAACCGTTCTAACCATGCCTCTTTTCGACACCGTTTGAGGACCCTTTTTATTTTTCGAACACAGAACATCTATGCTGGAAGTGAATGAAACTCCCTGTCCAGAAAACCAGTTTTCTTCCAAAAATTATTTCCCCATTTTAAAATCGTTTTTAGCCCTGGTATTCTTCTCAAAATATTTTTCTAACTCGATGAACTAGCACCGATTAAAATATTATAATGCTTGAACATCGTATGGTATGGGTTTCATATTTTTTTGTTTAACCATACAGTGCTGAAAGGAGAAGTATGCGAATTCTTAAGAAATCTTGTGATGACTCCTAAGACACTCTATCATATTTATTTTGGTTGCCATATATGATTGTGTTGTGCTATATAAACCTTATGTCACTGTGGTTTTCAAACTAAAATGCACACATGCATCAAAATGTGAATTCGACGAAGTAAAGAAACATGAAATTGAATAGATGCATTAAAGTTTACAAATGATGGGGTGAGCTCGGTTTAGAATCTTGCACAAGTGAGTTGCGAACCCTAACATGGCATGGGAAGGTATTTCGGCTCTTATCGGTGTAGGCGATATAAGGTTGGTGGTGCGGGTGTCACAACATAGACCGTTAGAACTCCGCGGGGAGTTACTTAAACTTATCTGATGAACTAAATCTGTGTGACTTTAAAAAGAAAAGTGTGCATTTTCCTTATGATGAATCACTATCTCCGTTTGCCATTTTTTTTTTTGTTTATTTATTTATCTATTGTTATTATTTTAATTGTTGGCATTTCTGTTATGCTTATTAAATGCTGCTTATTATTCTGTTATTACACAATATTTATTACTTGTGAGTATTATTATCGGGGTGGGTATTTTCGAGTTGTAGTATCTTATTGAGCTCGTCGCTCATTGGCATTCCCATTGCCTTGGCATTTCATGCCAGGTACCGAAGAAACCGAAGGAAACACCGAGGTGTTGGAAGGCAACATTCAACCCTGGTTAGCTTAAAGCGTGCCAAAACTCCATGAACCATTTTTTTTGAGTTTTCTAGTTTTTCTCTAGTTCTTTTTATATTTGTGTACTAAGACAAAATTTTAAGTTTAATTGGAGTTGTAATTTAAGAACTTTTAGTTTCTGTGCTATTAATTAATGGATGATTGTAAATTTGGTGGTAACATTGATGAGGATTCTTAATTAAGAAAATTGATTTTAAGCTTTAAACCCTATCATGATGTCCTCAAATTTTGGGGCGTCACATAAATTGTAAAATAAAAAAAAATATTTTATTACAGGACTAAATTTCGAGGATTATTTTGTAATTTTCTCTAATTTTTTCAATAAAAGCTACAAATACAAGGGTAGATTACACTACCCTTCTTGAGATTTGAAAAAAATATAATAAGTCATACAATTTTGACATAATTATATTAATTTCCCTTCTAATAAAATTAAAGTAAATAGAACTAATACAAACAATGGGAAGACACAAAGAAAATGAGAAAAATGCATATTTCCATGAAAAAAATATGACAATATAATTTTTTTTAATCTATGGCTAACAAATTATTGATGAAAATGGGTTGAGTGTTATATAAATTAAAATTTTAAAAATATTCAATATAATTATATAAAAACTATGAGACTTATTATGTTTTTTTTTTTTTTTTTTTTTTTAAAAAAAAACGAAGAGGTGGTCAATGTAAATCTATCCTAAATAAAATGTAATAAGAAAATATATTGGGCAACTGTTTTTTTTTTTTTTTTTTTTTTTTTGGGTTAAAACAATCAATATTTGGGAAGTAGGTTAAAACCAACTCTTTTTTTTTTTTTTGAAAAAATGTACAAAAAAGTATAGAGGTGATATAACTCAAAAAAACCAATAAGTTGGCTTTTAACCTAGTTGCCAGAAGAAGCTAAATGTCACATCTAAATTATAGTTATTTTATTTTTTCTCTCATAATGTCACGACTTAAACTCGCCCCTATAGGTTTAGCGTCGTAACCGGCCAGTAATCCGTGATTACCGAAGGTCTGTTTAACAATAATGACAATAATGAAACATAAAAGGGTTGGGAAAAGCCAATCAATAATAATATACAACGTCCAATGAGTTTTGAAGACCTGAATAAAAATAAAATTTTCCACATATAGTCTAGATGCATCAGTCATAAGCTTTCAGTCTAAGCATATGCAAAAATATAGTACAAGTCTAGGGACTTAATCCCATCACCAAAGTAGGAATATGAAAGCCAAAATACACTTATAATTTATGATCATAATCCAAAAGGGTGAATTCAAAACACCCAAGCCAAGACGCATTTTACTTCGGAACCTCGCGGTGAGGCACAATGGTTGGTTTGACAAAACAACTATTTAGGTTGACGCCACTAGCCCTGGTTCAGTGCTCGATCACCTACATACATTTAATAAACAGTGAGTTAGAGCCCAGTGAATAATAGCTGTGTAAAGAGGTCAAGAATGATGTCCTCACAGTATTTAAAACAATCGATTATCAGTAGAACATTTTCAATCAATATCTTTTTATCAATCAATCGTTCGATTGTTCAATTCAATCAATCATATTCGTATAGGTCATACGTGATATATCGAATAGCAACAATACAATAGGTCTTATAAACCGTACAATCAATTAATGGCTATCAAACAATAGACAATAGTTCCAAGAATTGGAACTGATAGAGATCTCTGTAACAATAGCGATAACAATATCAATAACAATAGCAATATGCTAAGGATGCCACGAATACAGTTCAAAAAATAGGATCATCATTCAATTGATAAAAAGTATTATTTCAGAAAACAATATAATTTATCAATCAGAAAAAAAATTTTGATTGAACATATCTTTACAATAGTGTTACTCACAGTGGGTTCCTGAAAAACACGTGCTAATTGTTCGGTGTCCGACCTAAACAAATAAGTCAAGTACAACACGATTACAATTACACTCTTACAATCTATTTAATTCAGTTTCTATTTGATGTTCATTGTTTCGGTTCTTATCCATTGCTAACCGTTTGGGTACACTTTTGTTCTTTAATTCACTCATGTTCATGAGATGCATATGCACATGAAAACACTTTAAAACCATGCAAATAAAGGCCCGAAAGATGGAAAAGATGAGCGAAAAACAAACTGGGCCTGCCCAAAAGGGCTGCACGTGCGAGGGTCCCAACCGTACATGTGGCAACCACCACCGCATCTACTTTCGCAGGTGCAATTTAAGCAGAATGCACCACACCACTGCCCTATTTTCTGCACATGTGGGGTTGGGTGAAAAAACTGCCCGAAATTTGCTTTACTATGGCAGTGTATTTCTTTGCAAATTCAAGCTCAATTTCATGCAAATTACTCCCAAATATTCATAAAAACATGCTAGACGTTGAGTCTTAATCATGAAACACAAATCAAAACTTGTAAACAATGCCCAAATTGCCAATTTGAAAGCTCAAGGCTCCAATAAAGCGTAGACACACAAACCATGTATTTCAAGGCTTCAAGTCTAAAATTGATGAGAAAATCCTTTCAAAACTTTTAAATTTATGAAGATTATGCAAGAAAGATGCATGCAAACAAGAGTGTCTTGAATTCATGCTATGCATGTTGCTAATTCAAGTTAAGTCACCACAATTCATTCTTTATGTAGTCAAATGACTTTCTAACATCAATTACACCACTAATCTCATAACTATTCATGATCTCTTAATAAATCAACTCAACGTCTAAAGGATTATGTGTGTAATGTCTTAAATTCATAAAATTGGGGAAGAATTCTGAGAGGAAGTTTTTATGTGCATTAGGGCCGAGCTAGGCCCAGGAGTAGTAATAGGCCGTTCTATGGGCTGTGGTAAAAAAGGCTTAGCAAAGTGGACCTTGCTGTTAGCTCGGTCCAAGTATGGTTACAGTCACCACGGTTGGAGTGGTGATAATTAGCTCGGTCATAGTATTCAGAGCCAAGGTGTTTGGGCTTCATAAGGTGGACCTCGCCCTTATTAGCTCAGTCAAAGCTCGTTGCAGTTAGCTCGGTCTAAACAGACAAAACCAAGGTACCAGAAAACAATAGCCAAGCTATGCGTTGCATATGAAGGCGTTGGATTAAGTATGACAATGGGCTAGTGTTAGCTCAGTCATATTGTTATCCAACCGTGGTAAAACCATCTCACTTGGTTTAAGCAGTGAGGAGGGTGTTGAAGGATAAGCATTATCTTTCAGGAGTGTGATTCCTAAGAGGATTTTACATTAAGGAATAAGAGTTCTACTATGATTGTGCTAGGCGAAAACTATAAAAGCTCTCAACAGAACCTATGTAGAGGTATCACAACTTTGATTCTCGAATACACCGAACTTTTGTCTATTTGTCTATTTTGCTAACTTAGGCATCGAAGAGGTATCCGGCACACACCCGCCAGCTAGCTCACGTTTGTGTTTTCAGGGAGTAAAGCGACAACGTTTAGAGAAGCGCAGACTTGATCAACAGGATTATACGAGAACATTATTTCGTGCTCGTACAATTGGCGCCGTCTGTGGGAATTCCACAAAGAACAAAACCTCTTGATCAAGCTTTCCTCTCCAGTTAGAAGCAATGGCGCACAATGAAGACTTGCCGCAACTAGCTATTGATGGGCAAACCCCGGAGGGGAGTGGGAGGCGCAAATGTTTGCCTTCTATCCCTCCCATGGCGGATTTAGAACCCCAGCGACAGAACCCCCGGAGGGATGCAAGGGGGAGACGGGGCGGCAGTCCCCATCGCTTTCAAAGTCCTGATAGACAGAGGCGGAGACTAGATCCTCAAGTTCTGGAGGATCGCATAAGGGAGCAGGACGAGTTAATAAGAAGGATGGCGGCAGACATGGAGTTAATGAAGCGCCAGATAAAAGGGAAAGGGGTGACGACAAGAGAGGGGCGCAAAGGCAACACGCCCCCTCGCCACTCGGAGGATCGTGATAGGCATACCACACCATCACAAGTAGAAAGTAGGAGCCTTAGAACAGGCGACACTTAATCGAGGACTTCCGGGACTCGTTACTCCAGGCCTGAGAGAACGAGAACTGAGAGGTCGTGTACTGAGGGAAGCACATATTGGCCCTCGCACACGCACCAGAAGACATCCAAGCACACAGAGTTGCCTAGATCATCTGACTTGCAAACAATACTAGAAGAAAGGGCCGGCTGGAAGGAGGACACCAGGGCTCGCAACCCACGCAGAGTTTCAGCACTACAGCGATTGGCCCCTCGGACACATGGGAGTGTCGAGGTAGGAATGTCGATGCCGCGCCTTGCTTACAAACCAGCGGACAAAGTATTAGTAAGGTTACAGAGCTCGTCGTTTATTCCAGCAATAGAGAACGCACCACTACCTTCAGACTTCCACTAGCCCAAATTCACCACTTATGAAAGGAAGACCGACCCCTACATGCACTTGAGCCACTTGAGCCAGGTTATGGCAGTGTACCGGCAGAATGAGGCCCTGATGTGTATCCTGTTCCCATCCAGCCTTGGCGACCTAGGTCTAACCTGGTTCGAAAGGCTACCAGAAGGCAGCATCGCCTCCTGGGCACAATTGGCAGAGGCGTTCGTGACTAGGTTCAGAACGAACACCAAGACACCAGTGGAGATCGATCAACTACTCTCCATTGACATGGTCGACAAGGAGACGTTGAGATCCTACAACAGTTGCTACTGGGAAACCTTCAACCAGATTGGGGATTGCCCTACAAACCTCACCATTGCACAATACAAACGGGGCCTGCCAATCGGTAATAAATTGAGGGACTCAATTACTATGACGCCACCCCTCACGATGAAGGCCTTAATGGAGAGAGTGCACCAACATATTCGCGTAGAGGAAGATAGCGCCCGTCCTAAAGCAAAATCTAGCACAACAACAATGTCAGATAAAAAAGCTATAGCAAAAGTCAACACAGTTGAACAACCAAACAGGAATGGGCGAGGCAGGCGGGCCAACAGAGAAGACCCAGACAAAAGAAGGTTAAGAGTTCGCACTGCCATTACCACAGTGTTCAAAAAACCAATCTACCGGATTCTTAGTGAGATATGCAATGAACCTTTCGTCCGATGGCCAGCTAAGTTGGGAGAAGCACAAAAATACTATGATGAGAGGTTCCGGTGCACCTTCCATGATGAAAAGGGGCACCGTACTAAAAATTGCACGCCGTTGAGGCAGCATTTGGAGGAGTTAGTGGCAGCTGGGCACCTGGACCAGTACATAGAATGAGGGACACAGCCAGCCCCCCAGAATCACAATAACCCAAACGGGATGCTGATCGACGCTCCACCTCAAGGCGTAATTAACATGATACATGGGATATTCGAACCTGAGCAGGTATGTGAGCTCAGGGGGATAATCAAAAAGGCTGAGCACTTAAGGGAGGTATTAAGTGCACAACCTGCCATCAAAATGGGAGAACAGAGGCCACAAATGTCATATCTTTTTCAGACAAAGATTTAGCAAGGATATACTGCTCTCGCAATGATGCACTGGTTGTTACTCTACGCGTCAAGAATTTCGACATCAAGCGGATTTTGATTGACCAAAGAAGCTCATGTGAGATAATGTATTATGAAACCTTCAAACAACTGAAACTGGAGGACGAAGACCTGGCACCTGCAACATCTCCCCTAATCGGATTCAACTCAATGCCAGAGTGGCCAGTGGGCAAGATAATCCTCCCAGTCAAGGTAGGAACCATGACGAAACAGGTGAAATTCTGGGTATTGAAAGTCCCTTCCACTTACAACATAATCTTAGGCAGGGCGTGGTTGCACGCCATGCGATCGGTAGCGTCAACCTACCATCAAGTATTGCGGTTCCCTAACGAAGCCGGAGTAATTGAAGAGGTCTTTGGAGACCAAATTATATCAAAACAATGCTTTGTCACAGTAAATGGCAACCGCGCTGCAAAAAGGGTATGTACAGATAATGGAAGAGCCTAAGAGCAACGAACTGTTTACGGATGTTGGCAAGGCAGCTGAATAGAAGGCAGTGGAAGACTTGGTAGAGGTAAGGATAGATGAAAAAAGTCCAGAAAAGTTCTTTTTGCTTGGCTCGTTTGTCCAGCATTGAGAGAATAAAGATCATAGAATTCTTAACCTCTAACATCGAAGTGTTTGCATAGACACCATACGACATGCCTGGCATTGACCCAAACTTCATCTGTCACCAACTGAATGTCCACCCGACTGCTAGACCAATCATACAGCGTACTCGCAGATCAGCACTCCACTACGCTGAGATAGTGGTGGAGGAAATGAGAAACTTGCTGGAGGCAGGAGCTATCAGAGAAGTACACTATCCCAGGTGGATATCCAATACTGTAGTAGTACCAAAGAAGAATGGAAAATGGCGTGTTTGCGTGGACTACAAAACAGTCAACAAGGCATGCCCAAATGATAGCTTTCCCTTACCTAGGATAGACCAACTGGTAGATTTGACGGCAGGATACAATCGACTTAGCTTCCTTGATGCGTATAGAGGTTATCATCAGATCGCTATGTATGAGCCAGACCAGGAGGTCACATCTTTTACAACGCCCAGAGGATTGTATTGTTACAAGGTCATACCCTTTGGCCTAAAAAATGCAGGGGCCACATTCCAACGGATGGTCACCAAAATGTTTGAACCATTGTTAGGCAAAACAATGGAGGCTTACATAGATGACATGGTGGTCAAAAGCAAAGATGCGAAAGACCATCTCAGGGACCTAGACGAAATGTTCCAAATCCTAAAGAAGAACAAGTTGCATCTAAATGCATTTAAATGTGCGTTCGGCATAGGATCAGGCAAATTCCTAGGCTTCCTGGTGACCAACCGAGGTATAGAAACAGACCCCTCTCAGATCAAAGCAATTCAGGATCTAGAGAGGCCCAACACAGTAAAAGAGGTGCAGCATCTCACTGGCCTAGCTGCCGCACTCAACCGGTTCATAAGTCGGTCATCAGACAGATGTCGACCATTCTTCCAAGCGTTGAAAGCCAAATTTGAGTGGGATGAAGAATGCGATCGCACCCTAGAGAGCCTGAAAAACTACATGACTTTTCCTCCCTTGCTAGCAACCCCAATACCTGGAGAAGAACTCTTTTTGTACTTAGCAGTTTCACAGCATGCAGTCAGCGCAGTGTTGGACAAAGCGGAAGGAATCCAACACCTACATATCTTTTATGTTAGCAAGACCTTGCTGGGGGCAGAAACCAGGTACCTTCCATTGGAAAAGTTGGCCTTAGCTTTGATGATGGCCTCAAGGAAGTTATCACATTACTTCTACGCCCACACCATAATCATCCTAATAGCTTTTCCCTTAAAAGCTTTGTTTGGGAGGGTGGACTTTTTTGGACGAATCTTGAAATGGGCGGTGGAATTGGGACAGTTCGACATCAAGTTTCAATCCAGAACCGCAATAAAAGCCCAAGCTCTAGCAGACTTTGTGGCTGAGTTCACACCAGGAAGCCATCACATCTGCCCAGTTGACTTAACTGATACAACCGAAAAGGGGATGGAAAGTGCCGCATGAATAGCGCAGCCCCCAAAACATGATGCCCAGCCACATCCCAAGGCATACCGGATTGAAGAAAGGAAGGAAGAGGCAAACCGTGATATACCTAGCAAAGACTCATCAACAAGTAAAAACTTGGTACAGTCAGATAGTGAAGAGCAAACCCCAACAGTAAGCATGGACTTGGAAGAAAACATCAACAACACTCATGACCCCAAGACATCATCCGACCCCTCCACTTGCTGGAAACTATTCGTTGGAGAGATGTGGAAGCTCTTCGTGGATGGAGCATCCAATAGGCACGGTGCAGGACTTAGCATAGTCCTCATCTCACCAGATGGCCTGATAATGGAACAAGCAGTCAAACTTGGCTTCCCAGCATCAAACAATAAGGCGGAGTATGAAGCGCTTTTAGCAGGCCTCAAATCAGCACTTTTCATACAGGCCACCGAGCTAATGGTTTACAGTGACTCCCAGCTAGTAGGAAACCAGATTTCAGGTGACTATGAGGCGAAAGATGAGAGGATAGCTAAGTACCAAGAGTTAGTCAGAAAAGAGATCATGAAATTCGAAGTAGTGCAGATAGAGCAGATCAACCGAGAAGAAAACAGTAGAGCAGACGAACTAGCAGGCTTTGCTTCAATGGCAGATACATCCAGCCCAAATCCATTACTGATCGATTTCCTACCAAGACCAAGCATTGAAGAACCCGAAGTAGTTGAGGTATGCTGTGCCGAACTAGGCCCTTCATGGATGGATCCCATTATAGTATTACTAAAAGACGGCATCTTACCCGAAGAGAAGAAAGAGGCCAACAAAATCAGAGCAAAGTCACAGTGATTTTGGCTCTCTCCGTCATCGGTGTTATACAAAAAATCTTTCACAGGACCTTACTTGAAATGTGCCCATCCTAACAAGGTCGAGGCATTCTTGTTTGAGATACACGAAGGCATATGCGGAAGCCACCAAGGGGGAAGATCATTGGCCTACAGAGCAATTTCACAAGGATATTGGTGGCCTTACATGCAAGCAGATTCAGATAAGTATGTCAAGAAGTGCGAGAAATGTCAGAAGTTCGCGCACCAAATACATCAACCAGCCAGAGAGCTTCTACCATTAACCAGCCCATGGCCCTTTGCGATGTGGGGCTTGGACATAGTAGGGCCACTTCCAACAGCACCCGGCAACAGAAAGTTCTTTCTCGCAGCAACGAATTACTTCACGAAGTGGGTAGAGGCTGAAGCAATTGCATCAATAAAGGAAAAAGATGTTAAGAAGTTTGTCTGGCAGAATATCATAACCCGATTCGGTATACCAAAGGCTCTGATATCCGACAATGGTACTCAGTTCAACGGTAAGATCTTCAGAGGCTTTTGCGAGGAATACAAGATAAAATTCTACAACTCTACACCAGCATACCCTCAAGCAAATGGCCAGACAGAAGCATCAAACAAAGTTGTCTTGGATGTTTTGAAGAAAAGGTTAGAGAAAGCAAAAGGCAAGTGGGCTGAGGAGTTTCCTCATGTTTTATGGGCTTACCGTACCACACCTCGACGGTCAACTGAAGAAACAACTTTTTCCTTAGCCTATGGCATGGAGGCAGTAATCCCATTGGAAGTCAGCCTCCCCACAATTAGGAGTGAAAATTTTGACCCAGACTTGAACGGAGAAGCCATAACCTTGGAACTTGACCTAGCAGAAGAAAGAAGGGAAAAAGCTCTAGTTCACATTGCCTCATACCAGCAGGAGTTATCCAAAAAATATAACAAAACGGTACATCCAAGGCAATTCAATATTGGGGATTGGGTAT
The DNA here is from genome assembly GCA_036172215.1 of Camellia granthamiana. Lineage (NCBI taxonomy): Eukaryota > Viridiplantae > Streptophyta > Magnoliopsida > Ericales > Theaceae > Camellia > Camellia granthamiana. The sequence continues at coordinate 16,262,732 of CM069904.1, forward strand.
TACGCAAAGTAATGGGCAACACTTTGGTACCCGGAGATGGCAAGTTGGGACTCAATTGGGAAGGACCATACAAAGTGGTTGGATTAGCAGGAAAAGGGGCATATCACTTGGAAGATGGAGACAACAAGGCCATTCCCAGGCCATGAAACACTACCAATCTCAAACTATTTTATTTTTAGCTTTTCATTAAAGTACTTGTAATTTTTCTTTCAATAAAACAAGTAGTTTCCTTTTCAGGATAATTCTTTTCTTTTGTAAAAGTTGTTTTAGTGAGCTAGAGGCAATGAAAGCAGAGTTGGCCGAAATAACCAACATTTGGCTCTAGGTTGGCAGGAATAACCAACATTGAGCCCTCTTCAGCCAAGATCAGGATCTAGGCTGAAGAAGTTTGGCAAGAATAACCAAACACTTGGCTCTAGGTTGGCAGGAATAACCAACATTGAGCCCTCTTCAGCCAAGATCAGGATCTAGGCTAAAGAAATTTTGCAGGAATAACCAAACACTTGGCTCTAGGTTGGCAGGAATAACCAAGATTGAGCTCTCTTCAGCCGAGATCAGGATCTAGGCTGAAGAGGTTAGCAGGAATAACCAACATTTATCTCTCTTTAGCCGAGATAAGGATGTAGGTTAAAGAGAGGTTGGCTGGAATAACCAACTTTGGGTACTCTTCAACCGAGATAAGAATCTAGGCTGAAGAGAGGTTGGCTGGAATAACCAACTTTGAGTACTCTTCAGCCGAGATAAGAATCTAGGCTGAAGAGAGGTTGGTAGGTATGACCAAACAGATTACAAGGTTAAGACCGAGATAGGTATCTCGGCCAGAAAAGGCTATACTTCATGCAAATCATAGTTGAAAAATAAATGCAGGTATGGAATAAACCGAGCAAAAAGAAATAGATTTCATTAAAGATTCAAAACAAAGTTACAAGAAGTAGGGCTTCAGCCTGGTTACAAATTCTTTCAAAAAAAGTTAAAAAGAAGAAAATACATGATTAAGCAAATAGGTCATCCAGATCGGCATCCAAATTCACCCGAGCTTCACCACTCGGTAGCCCGGTGTTGGCAGGTAGGTCGGTCACTGCCATATCTTCAACAGTAATGGGCACTGATGGATCAACCCGAGCTGACTGAGCAGTCTGGAGACCGAGCTCACTAGTAGCAGCTGGGCCGTCTTCGAGTTCTGGGGATGCCTCATCTTCCTCCCCTATTTGGAGCAATTTCTCTTGAATGGCGTTGGCGTAGTCCGCCATATAGCTCGGAATGAAGTGGGGAGGAGGGTTCTGGAAGACCTCAGTTTCGGGGCCATAACCGAGCTGTGACAAAGCCGCATTCCATTCGCATTTGAAGAATATGTCCTTTGAAGCTTCGCACTGCAGAATGTAGGTGGCTTCTCCTTCCTTGAAGCCACGGCCTTTCGCATCCTCCGCACTCTTCTTTAGCCCGGCGATCTCAACATCTTTCTTTTTTTCGAGCTTGGCTAGCTCGCGCAAATATTTGTCTTTTCGTTCGGCCAAAGCCTTCTGCTTATCTGCCTCAGCAGAGTTAACCAGCCCAGTGAGCCGAGCAACTTCAGATTCAAGCTCGGCCATTTTTCGAACGGATTCTTCTAGCTTGGCCGTTTTAGCGTTGGCCTCTGCCACAGCTAGCCGTGTGCTCTTACGCAGCTCCAACACGCACTTGTGAGCGACATGATTCTTCTACATGGCCTGCAAAAAGAGAGATAGCAATTATGGTTAAAACCACGCAAACAGATGTACAAATTAGAAAGACAAGAAGAGAAACTTACCAGCACCATCGACTTTGTCGCCGAGCGGATGGCCTTAAGCTTGGTCAGATGATCATGATGCTCCATGTCGGCTGGCAAGCATACGCTCTTAGCGAGGTTGAAGGCGAGCGAGTGGTCTTTTTCGGCGACCACTGAATCCGTGTTTGTTATGGCTTGGTTCTTATAGGTCACTTTTGGCGCCCACTCTGAAGGGCTAGCCGGGTCAGAACGCATTGGTTCTGGGCTCGGCTGGGTGGATTGAGGAAGCACGGTATCATCTTCATCAACAAGGTGTTGTGGCTCGGTTGCAGATGTGCGAGCGCTCTTGCTCGGCTGAGATGACGCGGCTCGAGCCGTTGGAAGGGCCACCACTGCCTCACTTGTTTGGCTGACTTGTGGTACCTCGGCTTGAGACATCTCGGTAATCAATGCTCTGACTGCTCTCTTCTTCGCCATTTCTTGTTCCTTTGTTAGTGGGATAAGGTTGATTTGGAGAATAGTTGGATCTGGTTCTGGTGAAGGTTCCAAAAGGAAATCTGTCACCCTGGTCTTTCTCCTACTGCTATATCTGTATGTCGGTTCAAAATTGAGTAGCTCGGCCTAACCTCTATCACGGTACCGAATTGCAATGCGAAGTGCGTCTAGATTGGGGTATTGGTACTGCAACTTTAGCTGGTGCAAGTCTGCACAAAGAGAAAGGCAACGATTAGCATGGTGCAAAACTTATAAACAGAATAAAAGACGCACAAAGCTGAGCCGAGGTATACATACCAGCTACTCATTTATTCTAGTTAATACGATATCCCGGTATTTGGGCTTCCTGGTCCTCGAAATTACCAGAAACCCAAAAAAAGTCGTCATCGTTTAAGTCTTTATCTGGCGTGTTTTTTATTATTTTCTCTCGGCGGCGTCTTATTCTTAAATAGTATACCCAGTCGTCTTTATTCTGGCCAAGTGAGTATTGGTGAAATAGTTCGGCTAAACCGAGGTTGAGGCCGAGCCAATGATTTAGCTCAGCGATGCCATTTATTATTCTGTAAGAATTGGTGCTAAGTTGGGTTGGGCATATTCTAGTCTGCCTAAGGAATTCGCATAGGAGTGGTTGAACTGGGAATCGGAGGCCGGCTTCAACAATGGATAGTACGGTAAATGAAACGAAACCTTGTTTTCCCCAGGGCGTGGTGTCTAGTTCGGCTAGGGAAAGATGGACGTCGTTTGGAATTTAATAATCATTTCGGAACTCGGCTATGGCCCCTGGAGAGTTCACTAAGAAACGGTATTTGCCCATTTACAATTTAAGTTATGTATGAACTTAGCCCGGAGTCCTAGTTCGGTGTTGAAATGACGTTGAGTATCTCGGTTGAGCGTGCAAAGGAGTGCCTGGCCAACCTAGTCAGAGTCTGCAAAGTGGAGATGAAAAGTGTTAAGCCCAGTTCGTTGGACCGTGCTAAGTACAAAGGCAGAATAAATGTAAGCCTAGCTCGGCTACGTGGGATACTATCCATTCTTAGTTCGGTTGGAGCGAAGGACTTTAGCTCGGCTAAATGAAACGAAAGGTTCTTAGACCGGTTGAAACTTAAGGTGTGGCGTGAAGTTTTAGTTCAGTTATTGGGGGAGTTATCTAGTTTGGCTGGGTGCACAACTAAATACAAACAAGTTCCTACTTCGGTTGAAGTATTTTTTAGGATCAAAGCGATTTTCATAACAGATTGTGAATTTGGTGAAAGACCTATCACATGGTTTCTGGGACCAGAAGGTACTTTCCCATTGTTATGAAAACTATACTAATATGTGTTTTGAAAAACATATATGTACTATACTATGTATTGCTACACTATGCAAAATAAACGAAAAGGAAACAAGATTAGAGCACTTACAGTTTTAAGATGAAGGGATGAAGATCAAAATGGTGAAGATGCCAGGTTAGAACACAAGCATTGCAGGCGCTATGGTTGTGAAAATGGAAGCTCAGAGGGGAAGAGTAAGAAGGTGAACAGTAGAGTGCCGAGTTCAAAAGCTAGGGTTTTCGTATAAGGCAAAGAAAAAGCGGGACTGTTCAAATTTTCGAAGTACGAGGGCGGCGGCAACAGTTGTACCTGACCAGTAGAAGCCAGCCACGTGTCCACACGAATAGGAAACGATTCAGATGTACAGAGTGAAAAGACGTTTGTGAACCGAACTAATCGGTAACCCGGTAGGGAGTGACCACGGTTGGCTTGAATGTTTTTAGCTCGGCTAGAGAAGAGTAATCCCAAATCATACGCTGTAGATGGAATTAAGGGGCAATTGAGAGGGAGTTTTTATGTGCATTAGAGCTAGGCCCAGGTGTAATAATAGGCCGTTCTATGGGCCGTGGTAAAAAGGGCTTAGCAAAGTGGACCTTGCTGTTAGCTCGGTCCAAGTATGGTTACAGTCACCACGGTCGGAGTGGTGATAATTAGCTCGGTCATAGTATTCGGAGCCGAGGTGTTTAGGCTTCATAAGGTGGACCTCGCCCTTGTTAGCTCGGTCAAAGCTTGATGCACTTAGCTCGGTCTAAACAGACAAAACCGAGGTACCAGAGAACAATAGCCAAGCTATGTGTTGCATATGAAGGCGCTGGATTAAGTATGACAATGGGCTAGTGTTAGCTCGGTCATACTGTTATCCAACCGTGGTAAAACCATCTCACTTGGTTTAAGCAGTGAGGAGGGTGTTGAAGGATAAGTATTATCTTTCAGAAGTGTGATTCCTAGGAAGACTCTACATTGAGGAATAAGAGTCCTACTAGGATTGTGCCAGGCGAAAACTATAAAAGCTCTCAACAGAACCTATGTAGAAGTATCACAACTTTGATTCTCGAATACACAGAACTTTTGTCTATTTGTCTATTTTGCTGACTTAGGCATTGGAGAGGTATCTGGCACACACCCGCCGGCTAGCTCACGTTTATGTTTTCAGGGAGTAAAGCGACGGCGTTTGAAGGAGCGCAGACTTGATCAACAGGATTATACGAGAACATTATTTCGTGCTCGTACAAATTCCTACCTTGATTACTTGAATCTTAGAGATTTGCCTAGCTCTCCAAGTCCCATCTTCTTGAGTTCTTCTCTAGCACATTCTCTTACTCTCTCTCTCTCTACGTGTGGTTCACCAAGGCCACTAACTCTTCATTTTAATTATTTCTTCTTTATTCAATTGATGAGTATAGATGAAGAAAACACTGTTCCACTAACCCTTTAATTATACATACATTAGGCTTGACTTAATTAAGCTAAAAAATTAATTAAACAAATCAACTACACTCAAATTAAATTAATCTCATCATCTTATAATCTTAATTATACTGAATTAAATTATACTAATGTGAATTAGGCTCTAATTCCTATCCAATTTTCTTAATTCTAACTTGTTAGAATTAATGAATCAGACAGGTTTAATTCATACATATCCGCATCTGTTCACAATAACAATACATATGGCACATAATTCACAAGTAACACATGACCACATAATTAACAACAAGCATATAATTAATTTAATTAATTAAGGAAGTGATTGTCACATATAACCATCAAATCAACTACAAAAAAAAAAAAAAAAAAACAAAAAAAAAACAACAACAACAACAACAACTATCATCCAAAACACAACTTTTTTAACCAAGCTAAAATAGTCACACAAAAAAAAAAAAAAACTAAAAAGCCAACTAAAATAGCCAAGTTCCCAAATTAGCCCATATATATACAAAAATGTTAGGAACTTAAATAATTACTAAATATTCTACACAATACTCACATGTGTGTGGAAACACAATACTTACATGGGTGTGGAGCCTACCCCCAGAGTCTATTTTGACAATTTGAATCATTTATTTTGTTAGGTTTTATATGTAGATCACCTATACAAAAAATTAAATTGATTCGATAAGTATAGCTATATAATTATCATTTATTTTTTTTTAAAAAAATAAATGATAATTATAATTTTAAAAATAAATCATTTTTTTTTTAAAAAAAATATAACAAAATTATATAATTAATTATCAAATTAATCTATTTTTTTATAAATAATATATACATAAAATTCTAATAAAATAAACGGTTCAAATCTTTAAAACAAATCACATAGTTGATTCCACTGGATTTGACAACACCCTCTAGTCACCTAAGCCAAAACAATTGCAGCAACCATATAAAAGTGGGAGAGCATTGTAACAACCCTCACACTGTTTACCGATTTATTTCTGTTTATTGCCAAACTGAGACCGAATATGAAAAGTAATTGAACGGACTGAACTACTGAACTGACTGACCGAAATCTGAAACTGAACTGATTGAGTATATCTAATTAATTGCATATCTATCTGTTTGTCGTTTAATTATCTGGTTGTATTTCTATGTTTAAACTGTTAATTGAAGGCCTTATCGGCGGCCGAATCCAAAATCGATTGAAGTCCTATGGTCGTTAGAATTAATGTGATTTTATGGTGTATTTAATTGAAAACTGATTTGGTATGATTAAATTGGACCTATATCGATCAATTGCATAGTTTGCCTTATTTACATGTTTGCCATTGTTAGTGGCCCACTATATGAACCATATTTGAGGCTTTGTTATACACTTACCAACATATTCCTCAGCCACATTAAGAGCTCTAGCCGATCAAGGAAGAGAGAGAGAGAGAGAGAGAGAGAGAAATAAGAGAATTGTGAAATCAACTAGGAAAGTGGCTTGAATTCTGGTAGAATTGAAGGTTGATAGCAACATTGAGCTCCTACACCTTAAATTCAAGACTTAGGTAAAGAATTCACCTTCTCATTGTTGTGTTTAAGTTCCTTCTAGCATGGATCATGGTAGTTTAAAGAGTTAAGGCATAAATTGGTTCATAAGTGTTGAATGAGAGCTAAATTGTTGCATGCATGTACACATCTCACATTATTGAGGTTGTTCTTCAAAGATTTTCACATGCATGTCCATGTCAATGTTAAGAACCATGTTTTCAACTTGTTTTTGGAACAATTGGCTCATTTGAGCTAGTATTGAAGCTTTGAGTTGATTTGAGTTCATGCATGTTCATTTGAAATCATGTTCATGGAATTTGGGTTGAAATTGGATTTAATTGATCTTCCCTTGGGCCTTGATTTTTCAAATTGAGCTTTGAATCATGTTATCCCATGTATCTACAAGTGTTTTCCAAGAAATGGGCCCAAAGGAATTGATTTTGATGCATTTGTGTTTGATTTTGAACTTGGAGCTCGAATCTGGATTTTCCAGATTTTGGTCTTCCGCTCGAGCGGGGATAACGGCGCTCGAGCGGGAAATTCGTGCTCCCAGTACTTTGCACTGTTTTACAGTCCGCTCAAGCAGGGTAATTGGCGCTCGAGCGGGACCTTGTGTCTTACGCTCGAGCGGCTATCAAGCGCCCTATCGAGCGTGATTTTCACCCATCCAGTACTTTTGACTGTTTTGCAGACCGCTCGAGCGGGGTAAGTGACGCTCGAGTGGGAACCTTTGTCTGCATAAACGCTCGAGCGGATTAACATACGCTCGAGCGGGACTCTGTTTTTCTGAAAGTTCTGAAAATGTTTTCTAAGTGCATCTTTGCATCCTCTTTCTATCCTAGGCATACCTAGGGCATATTTAAGGCATCTTAATGAGGATATAGATGTAGAACACACCAAGGCAAGTTTAGGGATTAAGTTATTGTCTTTCCCAACTGTGAAACTTAGTGTGTGTTCAATCTGTTAACTGTATAGGGTTGGCATTCCGAGGAGACGCTCTAGCTTACTGTAGCCCGGAACTCTGTGAGTAGCAATTGTGTAAAGATATGTTCAAAATGATTATCTTCTGAATACTAAACTGAACTGTTTACTGAATTGATATTGTTTACTGAATGAATGTATGTCCTATATTCTGAACTGTACTGTGGCATCCTTAGCACCTACTGTTTACTGTTACTGTTACAGAGATCTCTGTCGGTTCCCTCGTGGAACTACTACTGTTTACTGATTGATGGCCATCATTACTGTTCGGTCTTTAAGACCTACTGCTTACTGTACTGTTATGCTAATGGATGTACCACATATGGCCGATTGACTGAAAGACTGAAATACTGATTTAATGAACTGTTTTCATTACTGCAAGGACATTCATTGTAAACCTCTTTACGCATTATGTTATTCACTGGGCTTTAGCTCACTGCTCATATATATATGTAGGTGTGCAGGCACCAGACCGGAGCTAGGAGCGTGGGGTAGACTTCCCTTTTTGTCAAGCCAACCACTGTGCCTCACTGCGAGGTTCCGAGCCTGCCAAGCTAAGGCTTAGGGGTGTTTTAGTTTTCCTCCTTCTGTACTGTTTTGTTTACTGTATAGACTGATAACGCTGTACTGTACCGTTTAATAGGGGTTAGGTCCCTGTTTCGTTCTGACTGACTGTATATATTGTGCATATTGTCCTGTACCGAGTTCATATGTATGTATAAAAATCTTTTTGGCATACAGACTGTCACAGCTCATTGGACACTGTTTATTTACTGTATTGGCTTCCACCATGCCCCTGTACTCTGTTTTACTGTCTTACTGTTATGCAGGCCTTCGGTAATCTATGATTACTGGCCGGTTACGGTGCTAAACCCATAAGGGCGGGTTTGGGTCGTGACAAGCATGTAGGCTAAATCTGGTGGGCAGAATGTAAAAGATCAACATTACTATAATAATCTCTTTTTTCGTCTTATTATATTTTATCTTTTACAAAATATGTTAAATAAATGAATTAATTGGTGATAAATCCAATATAAAAAGGATATAAAGTATTAGGTCTAAGAGATATTTTTTGGTGATGAGAGATCCATATTTTGTAAAATAATTTGGGAAAAGTCCAAAAGAATTTTTGTTTCTAATTTTACTCCTCGACTCTTTTTTTTTATTTGTTTCTTTTAAATGACTATCTGTTGAAATTATTTTTATCTGTTCAAATTTCTATCTGCTCAAATTTTTTTATCTATTCAAATTTTTTATTTGTTCAAATTTTTTATCAACTGTTCAAATTTCAAATTTTTTATCTGCTTAAATTTTAACTTATCTGTTTGAATCTATCTATTCAAATATTTTATCTATATAATTTTTTTACCTATTCAAATTTGTGTTTTATCTGTTCATCATCATCATCATCATCATCATCATCATCATCATCATCATCAACAACAACAAACATATTTGTTATTAAATCCAATACAAACATATTTATTATTTTTATCTGTTCATTCACCAAAGCACTGTGTGGATTTCACAAAGATATACAAATCAAAGCACTGTGTGGATTTCATATTTGTTATTTTTATTTGTTCATTCATTAGATAACCACACATATATAGAGATATAACCACCCCAACACACACATGCATATATTTTTTGCCACTATCTGTTGGAATCATCATCAACAACAACAATGGAAAAAAAAAAAACCAAATACCAATAATGTAACAACAGATCTAAAAAATGAATAGAACAGATCCTTCAATCTAAATCCAGATCTAAAAAATAAAGGACCACCGAAGCTCCGATCTGACGCGGCGGAGTCTAGATCTGAGGATTCATCATCATCATCACATACACACACATAAAGAGTGTGTTCTTCGATTTGTGTTGAATTGTATTAACAAAGAGTAAATGTGCGATGTGGGGAGTAAGTGAGGGAATGTAACGGCCACTCCTGCTCTAGTGTAGCAGGCTCACCGGACCAGGATGTAAATCACGGCAACCCCTCCTGATGTTATCTCCTCTCAATCAATGTTGATTCCACTAGCGCTCAATTGGACCCATGTGTCCGACGAAAACCAATAGGAACGGAGAGAGTAACCCGAGCTCGTAGATCTAATCACTCTTCACAAGGGTATTTTGGTCATTCTACAACGTCTTGTCCTTGTAAACATAATGACCTTTGGGTAAGAAAAATTCTAAATTGGATTTATCGCCATAACTCCCCAAATAAATATGTAATAAAACTCACTAACGCAATCCAGTAATCATGGATAATATGATAAATAATTTTGATATAGAAATAAGATCATAATAACATTAAAAAAAAAAATGTTAAAAACAATCTTAAATGTTGTGATTAGTATTAAAAAATACGTTTAAAAAAAAGTATTAAAATATAAAAAAAATATTTTAAAATACGTAGAAAATATATTAAAATTATGGTTAGTATTAAAAACTCAAAAAATGGAGATTTATTTGTAAATCCCATTTAGTAGACTTATAACTCAATAAGTTCATAAAGTTTTTTAATGTTTCATCAAGTCCCATATATTTGAACTTATATTCTAATAAGTCATTTTTCCCATATTAAAATTATTATTGGAACTATTATACTCTTATAGATTTTATTATAATATATATATATATATTATACCATATATTTAGGAGAGAAAATATCAATTATTAGATATATTTTATTTGTGGTATATATAAAACATTGTATATAGAATATGAAAAATTATTATTCTTAGCATTTTCTTTGCTTTAATACAAGAGATTCACTTAATCAATGACCTTCTTTCACCATTATTTTGCATTAAAGTCCTGTTATGGAAGAACATTTGGAAGAGAAAGTTAGTTGTAGACAGATAATAGAAATGATGATGAACTCGCAACAGAGATAATTGTAATTCGACAATGAACAATTATTTTTTTGCCACTGTAACACAAACTGTATTCTCTTCGTCGATTTGTATAGCTACCAGTATTGTATAGCTTATTCACCTGTATTATACCGGCGTTGATTATATATTGTTTTTTTTAAAAAGGTACGTCAATATATATGAACTATTTGATAAGTTTTTATATATTGTTTGATGATTTTTTATTATTTGTTACTATATTTGTTGTTTGAACAATCATTTTTTATTGTCATTAAGTAATCGGAATAGTCGGGTTTTTTTTTCTTTCAATTTTGTTTCATGTTTTCATGTTGTAATGTGAATGTTCACATTGTTATGAATTTACTTTTTTTAAGACTATGTTAATTGTAAATTGTAAACATTCACATTGTATTTTGGTATAATTTTTTTTTTTTTTTTTTTTTTTAATTTGAAAGTTAATTGTATGTTTGTTGTTTTTGTTACTATACTTGTTAATTGAACAATCATTTCTGTTACCATTGAACAATCGAAATAATCAATTTTCACTTTTTTCAATTTTGTTTTATGTTTTCACGTTGCAGTGTAAATGTTCACATTGGTATAAAAAAAAATTTAAGGCTAGTTGTATATTAATTGTAAATTGTGAACATTCACATTCTATTTTGTTATGAGTTTTATTTTTTCAAAAGTTAGTTGTATGTTTATTATTTTTATTACTATGCTTGTTAGTTGAACAATCGTTTTTGTTACCATTGAACAATCAAAATAGTCGATTTTCACTTTTTTCAATTTTATTTTATATTTTCACCTTGCAATGTAAATATTCACATTGATATGAATTTTTTTTAAGGCTAATTGTATGTTAATTGTAAATTGTGAACATTCACATTATACTTTAATATGCATTTTGTTTTTTCAAAAGTTAGTTGTATGTTTGTCGTTTACTGTGAACATTCACATTATATTTTAATTTTTGTTTAGATTTTTTGTTGCATTATTTTTAAAATTTAAATTATAAAAAAGTTAAAAGTTTATAATTTGAGATTTTTTCCGTGGAATGAGAAGAAATTTTCTCATTAGAATGAGGGAGAAATTTTATCATTAGAATAAGGGAGAAATTTTCTCCATAGAATAAGGGAGAGATTTTTTCTATGAAATAAGGGACTATTGTTATTTTTTATTGTATATTAGTTTCAAAATGGGAACAACGCAAAAAATTAGAAAAGTGATTTAGTCGTATTACATTAAATAAGACATAATGGAATACGAAAAAAGAAGATGAGTTAGATAGAATAAAACACTTAAAAAGAAGATTTATCAAAAAATAACCCAATATGTAAAAAAATAAATAAATAAATAAATGAAAATGTACAAAAATATTTTAGAATACATAGAAAATATATTAAAATTATAAAAATTTTGACACTTTTTATTCTTTCTTAACAGTCCTGAAGAATGTCATTAGTAAAATCTTAATAATATTATTAATTAAAGAAAACAAATACTCTTATAATATCAAATATTGTTGTTTGTTTGTTTGTAATTTTTTCTTTTCTTTTTTAGGTATGAAAGAGCAGACAAAAAGCTCCCAAGCATTTTTTTATTATTTTTTATTTTTTTAACTAAAAAGTCTCCAAACTTATTAAAAAAAAAAACTACAAAGTCTCCAAGCCTTTTATACAAAAACAAAGTAGCCATTTTAGTGGAAACATAACAGGAAGAGATGGTGGTCTGCTGATATAGATGCTGTCTTTCCCATAACTAATTAATTAATAGAGTTATGTGTTTGGTTTTTCAAATTTTCCATGCTTTGAGATCATTTTTTTAATCAAATAACAGTATGAAAAGTTGAGCCCTTAAATCTCTCTCCTCTCTAATCTCTCTAGAAGAAGACAGACAGTATCCACCACACCACTACAACAGTACTCCACTTTAAAAGGCTGTAGCTTCCTCGATATCATCATAAAATTATGTCACAAATCGTTGGCTTCAATGGGATTTCGTATTTTCTAAAAAAATAAAGTGTTTAGTTGTGTAAGGTATATATTGATGATGTAATTTTGTCAGACGAGAGATGAGTTGGAAATGATTTGGATGCTCCACGGATTAGGCGAATTTAGTGTTTTTAATAGCATCTGCACCAAGTTCGGTAGAAATGACTCAAGGGGTGGGGTTATTTTCTGAGGACTCTTTGATGGTTAAGTTAAATTAGAAAAAATAAAGAGTTTAGAAATAGTTAAAGAGAATAGGTATGTATAGATATCTTTAATATCTTTGTTGGCCTCTTAGCTTATTGTGCCCAACTCATAATTATTCCCTTGTCATTGTCTTTTCACGCTGTCCTACCAGTCTCAAGCCTATGGCTATCTGTAGTCGATCATGGCTGTGTCGTCATGTGACAAAAATCACAGAAGAAAAGGGGACGACTTGTTTCCTCTTTTTGTCTCGCCCCTAAGCCTAAGTTGGGTTAGTAATTATTTAGACGGCCCATTAGACCACCTATTTGGGCTATGCCTATTCTATATCATATATATTTGTATAAGTTCTTATAACATACACAAGTTATTTTTTAAAATCGCATAAATTTCTATAAATATACATAAGTTATGATTTTTCAAATTTTTATTAATTAACTTACGTATATTTGTGAAAAATTAATAATTTTGTGAGGTATCTTACATATATTTGTGAGAATTTATGTAAATATATATAATACACACTTGTATACTTAAAAATTATCCTTTAAAATATTACGTATAAAGTGTATTTCCCCAAAATATTTATATATTAATAAAAAAATATATATTTTTAAAAAATATTTTCAGACAATAGACACCCTTAATCAGGAGTTATCATTTAGCTTGAAAGCCTCTCGAACTTGACCCATGCTTGCTCGACTGGAGAAGCTTCTATTCGCGCTAAGCCCATCTCCTACAAGCATTGGTAATTATTATTATAGTATTGTCAAAGTTATAATTTAATAATTTATAATAGTAAATTGTCTAATTATAATATTAGTGTTCTAATGATGCAAAATTATTTTGGCAAAATTCCAACCAATTTTCCCTCTTATTTTTTAAGTAGTGTTTGGATATAATTTTTTGAGTGACTTTTTTTATTTTTATTTTTTTGTCTTTTATGAAATTTTAAAAAAAAATCTTAAAAAAAAAATATTTATATTCCACCCCAACTAAACAAACATAAAAAAATTTAAAAATTTCTTTTTGAAAGAGAACTCTTTGGAACACTAAAGACTCACTGGAACACTAAAGACTCATCGATACATTCTCATTTACTCTATTCTGGTATAGTCTCTCTCCTCTCTCTCTCCTTCTATCCTACTCCCTCATCTCTTCTCCATCACCATCACTACCACCATCAGATCTTCATCACCACAACCACGCCCCCCTCCCCTTTTTTTTTCTCTCTCCATTCTCTTTGCAAATCGCCAGAACCATGCCCATGTCCAATCTCTCTCTAAATCTTAACCCTTGAAATCAAAATTCTGTTGTATTTTCGATCTATGTCTAAGATAAATCGAATTGGTTAATTTTTAAAAACTTTTTCTAAAAAAAAAAATACTAATTCTCTATAAACAAATTGGTGAATTCTAATTTTCTAAAAAAATAGTTAATTTTGTTTTTTTTTAAAAATTATCTGTTTTGGGGAGTTTTTTTTCTAGAAAATAATGAGAAAGGAAGGGAGGGAAGGAAGAAGAATATAAAGAAATGCAGTCGGTTTTGGGGGAGCTGACAAATTTGACATTTATCAAGTTTGGCAGTTGCTATATGGAATCAATGGAAAATCCTTTTTTATCTAAAATTGTTGTATTATAACTTTGACAACTCTAATAACAAATCATTGGAGATACTCTAAACAAACTAATCTAACCTGAATTTGACTTAGAATGATTTGGGTATCACTAAAATAAATTATTTATTGACTTATTTATTAAAAAATAAACCATACCCAAATTGGCCACTAAAAGCCGGCTTGGGAAGTTGCGAGCATTACACAAAATATGTATAAAAACAGGGAGAGAAGAAAAAAAAAAAAACAAAATTAAAGCCTCGTTTGGCAAGTGATTTTTTTAGTTAAAAAGTCAAAAATTATTTAAAAAGTCAAAAAACCAACAACTTATACTAAAAAGTCAAATATTCCATTTTCTCCCTACTTTTTACACATCTTTTCATAAAAAGTCAAAAAGTCATCCCAAATATGTTAGTTTATTTATATCATATTTTAATTAAAAAGTCAAAAAATTACTAAAAAAATCTATTCCCAAACGAAGTCTAAGTCGAATTTTTTACCCATTAAGCTTAGTCCACGTCCTATCACATTAGTTTGTCCAGAGGCTTAGACCTAATTTTTTTTTTTTTTGTATGGACCCAATTCCTGATAAAAAAAAAAAAAAAGGTCCATCAAACTTAGCCCACGAATGAATTTGGACACCATTTTCGCTTGGCCACTGGGGAATGCCAATCCTTTCTCTTGTGATTTGATCATGAATTTAAATAAAAATTAAAAAATATATAAGACAAATTTAAATAAAATATAAATTTTTTTTTTTTTTCTTATTCTCATTTATCCATTCCCTCTGATGATGCTGTTTGATCAACGGATTAACACATTATGGGTCATTTTTAATTGGACATTTATACATAAATTTTAATTTATGAACTTATACTTTATTAAGTCATAGTTAAGATTTTTTAAATTTTTAAGTCCCGTTAAATTTTTAATAGTTGAAATTGGCTTTTAAATAATGATTATTCATCATTTATGATTATCTATAAAAGAACATAATGATTTAACATTTATTTTGATTTTTAAAATTTTAAAAAATCAAATTTCAAATTGAAAAAACTAAATTAAAAAAAAAATTATGTGCAAAAAAAAAAAAAAAAACTAAAATGTTTTTTTTTTTTTTGAAAAATTGAATTATATTTTTTTTTTTACAAAATTGAAAATTGTGTCTATAAAATAACATAATGATGGAACATTAATGTGCAAAAATGGAAAAAAAAAATTAAATTAAATTAAATTTAAAAATAAAAAAACTAATCAGCATGTTTAGTTTCAATTTTTTAAAAATTGAGTTTTTTATTTTTTGTGTTTTTTTTTATTTTTAGTGAATATTTTTAAAATTTTAAGCAATTTTTTTACTTTTTTAGATACACCTTACTTAGATGTATCTAAACAGTAAAATATTTATGAAAAAAATAAGGGAAAATCGGTCTAAGGCCCCTATCCAACTTTTAGTAATGGATTAGGTCCACGATCTGTTTTGTTGTAGTCTAAGGTCCCTCACCCTATCCGCTCTCCATCCACGTTGTCCCTCACCCCATCCCCTCTCCACGTCAAGTCTTCGTAGAAAGGAGATACAATTAACTACCTCCTTCGCCGCCGCCGCCGCCGCAGCAACAGCAGCAGCATCGCAGCAAAAGCTTCATCAGCAGACTGAATCGCTTCGCAGTTGTAAGGAAACTGAGCCATTTGTAGCTCTGCGTAAGCGGGTTTGACAACTGAAATGGTGGCGCAGAGCTTCGCAGCAAAAGCTTCCATGGCAGCTCTGTTTCGAGACCTTGCTTCATCGTTATTGTTGTCTTTGTCGAAACGTTGTGAATCGTTTTTGAGTTTGTGGTCCTGAGGTATGAGCAAGCAAAACCCAATGCTTGAAAGGAATTTTGAGGCTTTTCTGAGGTGAATGACTTAGTGGAAGGTTAATAGAAAAAAAGAATTTTTTCGCTCCAATTGAGGAGGGTTGATTTCTCATCTGCAGACACAGATATCACATGCATCACAGATTGATATAGACACACAGCAGCATGGACTGCCATTAAACTCTTCAAATCAATGTTTTATAGTTCCAGAGAAAATTCAGAATTTCTCTAGTTCAACCCAGAGAAAATTTAGAATTTCTTTGGGTTGAACTCTCTGGCTTGAACTAAAATTTCTCTGGGTTGATCCAGAGAATTTCTCTGGTTTCAACCCAGAGAAAATTCAGTTCAACACCAACCTCAACACCACGCGCAACCATGGCAGCAAGCTTCTGATCAACTCTCTCTATTCAGCTGTTCACAGTGTTGGATTGGCTGAAACACCCATCGTTTCATCATTGGCACCGACTGATTTAGAAGATGCCAGTCAGGAGAAAGGCACTAGTTTGGGTAGTTCAGTAATGGAATTAGTTCCATCGATATCAACCGATAGGTCAGAGGAATTCTCTTATGAGTACCTACTTGGTGATAACAGATCTGCACTTTTTTTTTTCCTTTTTGTGTGTGGGGGATAATCTGCATAATATACTATGATATGTGACATTAACATCACTGCAAATGTTCAGGAACCTTTCCAGTTACAGTATATGGTGCTTTCCTACCTCGTCATATTTTCTATCATCTTCATGCAGCATGTGCATATCTGCAGTGCATTTTTGTGGCCTTGTGTGTGTTGTTCATGTGTCCATCGTTTGATGTTATACTCGCCGACCAAGTTTCTGTAGTCATTCCATTGATGAAACTAAAGAAGTCAGCAAAGGTACTTGTATTTCTATTATTAATATGTATTCAATATTAGGTTTGTGGTTATTTCATGTCATGCACTTCCTGTCCAGGTTGTATTTTATTGCCATTTTCCAGACTTGTTGCTGGCTCAACACACAACAATTCTTAGGAGGATATATCGGAAACCCATTGACTTTATAGAAGAAGTAACAACTGGTATCTTTTCAGAAATCAAAGAAATTTTCAATTGATATTTCAATAACAAATCAGAGAAATACTCAGATTTTTTCAGAATTTCTCTGGTTCTGGTAGAAATTTCTCTGGGCTAGAATTTCTCTGACCAATTTTCTCTGCACTGAAATTTCTCTGGACTGAAATTTCTCTGGATCAAATTTCTCTGGACTGAAATTTCTCTGGACTGAAATTTCTTTGGATCAAGGTTGAGGGACCTTAAACATTATGAAAATATTTGGTGTCCTTTATGCTAAAAAATCATAATACTAAGGACCTGAAAAAAAATACCCCAAAAAATAATAGATACACAAAAATAAGAAAAATGTATTGAATTTTTTTTTTTTTTTATATTTATATTTTTGATATTTAGTGAATTTTAAAAAAAAATTCACGAATATTATACTTTTTAATTGTATTTATGTTAGGTGTGTTTAAAAATTTAAAAAAAAATGCTTAAAATATTAAAAAAATTAATTAAAAACAAAAAAATATAAAAAATAAAAAAATAGAATTTTTTGAAAAGAATTTTCTAAAAAGTGTTTTCTGGAAACCAAAACCAAACAAGTTAAATAATGTTCTCAGTTTTAAAACTGAAAAAAACTGATAGTCTTCTTGATTTTATTAAATAATTGAATCAAACCAATAAATAGGAAGGCAAAAACGTTTAATCTCATTTTTTTTTTTTTTTCATCTGTTAGTAAAACAATTATCTAAAACATTACTATATAAAATTGATAATGTTCTCAGTTTTAAAATTTGAAAAAAAAAAAAAACTAATAACATTCTCAATTTTACTAAATAAAACTTATTGATTCAAAAAGTCTTAAATAAGACCTGAGCTACCATAATATTTATAAATAAAACTTTTAAATAATTAACCCTTTTAATTTAGTGGAGCACATAAATTGTTCCAGATGAATACAATTTTGTCTACAAGTTCCTTGAATTTTAAATTTGTCAAGGAAAAAATGTATGAAGTAAAAATTTTTATCTTCATTTTACACTTATCAATTGTTTCATCTCCACAAATTGTTTCATAAATTCATTCAAACACAACATTAACATTATATTTAGATTTTAGAATTGTCACCCCAAAAAATATATAAGTAGATGAAATAATGTAAGGTAGTGTTTTGTTTTAAAAATAAAATAATCATTTCATCATAATACACAATTCCATATTCAATTCAGTAAAAAGAAAATAAATATAGACGGTAAATATAATCGCCATTCACCAATCTAGTAAAATGAACTAGTCTAAAAGAATAACTATTCCATTGGAAGTCCAAAAAATAACCATTTAATTCATCCATAACACATCCATTTATTACTCTCATCCCTCAAACAGGAAAAATAATAATAATAATAATTTACCAAAATCAATTTTACCAATTACAAACAATCTCAGACAAATAAAATAAAAGTGACAAATGCTAACAGGAGGCTAGACAAAAGTGCATCAATAACGTTGCAGCAATTCCTTTTCTAAGAATTTCACAGTTTTCTATTTGACACTAATAAACAATTTTCCATTCAATTACGAACAAAAAACATTTATGACTCAGCTGTGACATTTTAAAGCAAGAAAGTTTACAAGGAAAGACCATCACAATAAAAGCTGTCAAAGGAGAGAATTCACACGTTCCTCCTAACTACAAAGCCGGTAAAGACAACAATATGTTTTGGGATGCCAAAATCCCCCGGCAACAAATTGCAAATAGAACTATATAACTGCAACTACGAACATAATCGCAACTAGAAACATTCAACATCCAAAAGGCTGACCGACTCGCCAAAAAAAGAATCCCAAACTTCTCAAAACATGGGTTTAGAGAAGCAACAGAACCATACCTGCCACATTAATGTCTGTACCCACGATCTAACACTTTTGGCCTTTGTGAGAAACCATAGCTAGTCCAGCAACCCCTTCAGCCACACCTGACTTAGACCGGACCAGTGCAGGACACAAACAAGATGACACGACTCCTGACACAACCCCGACTATTATCCCACTGGGACTTCAATGGCATTAGCTTCCCAGAAGTCCTGCAAATTTCAGATTTACACGCTTCAAAACACAAAGGATGCATACACAATCATCGTGGTTAGAATCTTACGATTCACCATTTGATTCATACGATTTGATACGACTTTCAACAAAAACAATTTGATTCATGCTGTTGAATCCTAAATTGAGTGAATCCTAAATTGAGTGAATCCTGTGATGCAATTGCAATTTGATGAGACCTCATTTGGCAACATTTACTTTTTAGCATAAAAGTCAAGTCATTAAAAAAAAAAAAAAAAAACCAACCTATACGAAAAAGTCAAAGATTCTCTTTTCTCTCTACTTTTTGTATGTCTTTTTGTAAAAAATCAAAAAATTATCCCAAACATAGTTTTTTTTAAGGATAAATTACAAATACACCCCTTGAGTTTTACTTAAATTACAAATTACCTCATGTGATTCTAAAAATTACATTATGCCCCTAAGATTTATAATTTCATAACAAATAAGTCCTTTTATTAATAAATCATCAAGTTAATTAACAATTTTTAACAATGTTAAAATTTTATTTCAATTAATAATTCAGATAATTTTATTATTGTATAGATAAACAGTTAAAAATTTCACTTTTTCAATTAATTCTATTAAATAAAAAATTCTGACAAGAAAGTATTTGTAATTTTCCAAACCACAAGGGACAATTCGTATTTTAAGCAAATCTCAGGAGATGTATTTGTAATTTACCCTTTTTTCATCATATTTTAGTCAAAAAACCAAAAAAATACCAAAAAAGTCTGTTCCCAAGCGAGGCCTCAGTTTTGTTGGCATAATACATTAAACAACTTAGTTTTTGCAAAATCAAAATAAAATAAAATAGATCAATTAATTATATTGATATACATAATTTTATATGTATATATAATTTAATAACATTGATTTTATTTCATTTTGAACATTTTCTATTTTTTTTAATGTATACACATATTAAATTATATATTAAGCTAAATAAGTAAATCTTACGATTCATAATTCACTATTTTAACAAAATGATTCACGATTCGATCTGACAACAATGTATACAATGACTAAAATTGCAAAACATCAAGTAGGTTGCACACACCAATCCAACACATTTTTAATATTATTTCCATTGTATTTTTTTCGAAAATATATATTATATTGACAACTGTGTATTGAACAAATATAATTCATCGTAATTAAGTATATCTATTTATCTCTATCCATAGGTTTGGTTTTTTACTTTCCTTCAGGTAAATGATGGGTTCATTGCATTCATTTTGATACAATAAGTTTTTTTTGATGGGGTCTATCAATTTTGATATTTATCTATATTTATTTATTTATTTTGATAATTTCTTGTATTTTCATCGGATTTGTTCATTTTTATGTTCAGAATCAATTCTTATTTTTTTTTAAATTTATTGTTTTGATTGCCTCGTATAATTTCTTTATTTATTCTGATTATGATTGTATCTACACACCCTTTTTAGTCTATTTGGGTTGCTAACTCAAGCAGTAGAGTACTCGACTAAAATAGTAAAGCATCAATTAGGTTGCACACCTTCAGCTGAAGTTGAATCCACCAGATGGAACAGGAAGATCACTCCCTCCAAATTGGAACGCTGGTTGGGATGCATCACCAGGTGGCATTGTCTCATCATCTTCCTCCAACCAATATGTCTCGAGAATCTTCACCGCCTTCTCATAAATCTCATTGTTGTCATGACTCTGAAGGTTCTCAATTTTCTCTAAACCATCAGCATCATCAATCATTTGAGCATAGAGATTCACATCTCCAGAACTACCCAAATTCTTCTCCGCTTCACCAACCTTCAGAATGTTTTCAAGCCCTTCTAAACAAACTGTGACAATCCTCGGATCAGGACAAACAAGAAGATCACATAATGGCTTGATACACGCTTGGCTCACAAAATACCTGTCACCAACAATTGAATGAGACCTGCATATTGCAATATAATGTGGTATACTCAAGACTAGGGAACAAATGTGTATTGATATCATACTTAATTTGATCATGGGTACCACCCGAGGTAGCATTTGAGAGTGCCCAAGCAGCCTCTTTCTTGATATCAAACTCTGCATTTTGAAGTAGATGAACTAGAGGGCCGATAATATTAGCTTCAATCACAGCCTGTACAATTTAAAAAATTATGATCAACCATCATACATAAATGGATGAAAATGACAAATAATACAATTGGTCATGTTTCACATGAATACGGCCACTACTGAAGAAATAAACCTGACACAACCAAAAATTATGGCCAACAAATTGATACCCTCTGATCTCACGAATACCCCACTGCTAAATAAATAAACACAACAGCCAAATTATGGCCAAAATTACCACTTACCTGAATCTGCTCCTTGTTGCCAGCAGTGATGTTTGAGATAGTCCAACAAGCTTCCTTCTTGATGCTCTTCTTACTAGTACTGGTCAACAGGTTCAAAAGATAGGGTAGTGCTTGATGGTTGATGATACACTGGAGAAATAGAATAAAAATCCATCATCTCAGAGCTAAATTTCACAGAATTCATAATTGGAACATAATTTTCCATATTAGGTAACTTTTCTTTGAACTTGACCCAAAACAAAAGCAAAACAAAAAAGTCCGCTTACAAAAGACATAAGATAGGTTTCAATAAGGCATAACCACTTTAAAGAGACTAAAACACAGAAACAACTTTAAAATAATCCACCAAATGTCAGTGTTTGAAGGCCGCTACAATAAAAATAAATGGTTTTTTTCTAAGAGTATCTCCAACGGTGCATCAAATTTTTCAGCAAATATGAGTAAAAATTTGAGTAAAAGTTTCATTTGATATCAAAATGCTCCAACGGAGGTTTTTGAAGCTTCACTAAAACACCGGTCAACAAGGCAGATGACCGGCTAGTGTAAATTTTTCACACTTTTTTGCCTTGAGATGGTCATCTGGGTGGTCGACCGGTTAATGTAATTTTTTCACAAATTTTTGCCTTGAAGTGGTCATCCGAGAGACCTCCGAACGGACATCCTATGGTGAAAATCAAACAGCTATGAACATTGATTTGATGAAAGACACATTGGTCCTCAGTTTGATAAAAGAAAATTAAAATCCTGAATTTGATACCGATTTGATAAAACCATTGGAGTTGAAAAATGAACTATTTTTCATCAAATTCAAATTTGATGATAAATTTGATACACCGTTGGAGATGGTCTAAAAACGGCTCCAAAACTTCAACTCTAATTATGTATTTTTACCTCAATGAAGGATTCTCATAATTCAATTGCTAAAAAAAGCCAGCTAGAATTGAATATCTTAGATGTTCCATACAATCAATTCTAGGAGACCTCACAACATTAGACTATCCAATATTATCAAATTCCAATCTCAATGGAGTCTCAAAATTCAAATTGCTAAAAAAAAGGAGTTAGAATTGAATATCTTAGATGGTCATACAATTAATATCTCATCTAGTCATTAATTTTTTTTCAAAAAATATGGTTACCTCCAGCCAAAACCTTGCATGTCACAACCAAGTTAAGATTTTTTGACTGGCAATGCACTTTTGTCATCCAAAGCATGCTGCCAATTAGGCCTATTCTAACTGATAGAATAAAGAGTCGAGAAATGTCCCTTGGGACTCAGTTCTACAAAGAGTTTGATGCTTCATTTACAGAGAAGTAATACGTACAAGTAAATGTGTATAGTTCAGATGGGAGTGAAGAAGACTGCTCAAATGTGTGATGACACGAAAGAGGTCCAACAAATAAATAAAGGAACAAAAATAATTAATCATCTAAACCACCAATTCAACTCAACTACCACTAAATTTAATCAGCTAAGATGACACCAAATATAGTCATTCGGATTTTTAAAACTGGCAAAGTGTCAAGAAATAGAAAATTAAGGAGATATAAATATAAAGAAGGGGTTCTGGTTTAAGTTAAACTGACCTGAGCCCTTGCCTGACGAATTTATTACTACTATCTTTTGAACTTTCATCTACTAAGACAACCCTAGAGCACAGCTACTTGAATTTTTTTATCACGTCCTTGAGACTCGCAAGAAATTCAAAGTGACATACATCTGAGACCCTGCCAAATCAAGTTTTATTTTGATATACTATTATTTCTATATTTCTTAAGTCACTATTGGTTGAGATTTATATGTAATCTTGAGTTTCAACAAGTCGAGTGTTTTGCAATTATTTTTTTTAATCTTGCATAATGCCATTGGTTTTAACTTTTTCTGCGGGACTAGTTAGAATTCATTAGTCCTGTCACAAAACCTTTTTTCCCAAACATTTAATATTCACATACAGCTGCGTTCATAAAAACACTACTATATTCATGAAATATATATCATCTTAAAATTCAAACTATAGCCATTTCCTATGTCCAAAGCCCATAACCTTATATTCTACCCCCTAACCAACCCTGAACCTATAAATTACACGTTACCCTAATACACCAGGAAAAAAAAAATAGAATCATACTCCACAATGTGTAACATATCAAATTCTCTTAATAAGAGTGGGGTGGTTTAAACAATGTATATTGAATTTGAAAATCAAACCATAACCATAAATATACATTACTCTGGAAATGCCATACAACAAAATATTTCAATGGTATTATCTTCATTTTGAAATGAAACTAAAGGAGAGCCCAAACGACCAACAAAATAGTTAATGAAAATTTCACAAACAATAAGAACATCAAAAACCCACGACCTCCAACACTCCCTCCCAAAGGGGAGGGAGCGAGCGAGAGAGAGAGAGAGAGAACACCCAAATGCTGGCCAAGCCCAACTCATGAGAAAAAAATAGCTTGTGTGGAGAGGAGCAGGGACCTCTGCTCCACTGCTTCAAATGGAAGGTACCGACGGCATACTGAGGCGAACTTCAACATTTTTAGATAGGCTATCAATAGTCAAATAGAAAAATTCTCATTGGTTCTATTGACTTGCAAAACTGCTACTCACACATGTCCCACAAAAGGAAAAGAACGATTTAATATTTAAAATGCAAAACAAAGTCAACTATCTATTATCACACCAAAAAGCTAATAAAAAACAAAATTGATAGAACCCAAAAATGGTTCCTCCGACAGAATAAAAAAAGATTAAAACTAAAAACCAAAGCATTTATAGAAAAATAGTAAGGGAATGAAGTGTACACATTCCAAATAATATGATAAATTTCTCGCAAGTCGCATCAATAAATCAATAAGCATTAAGAGAAAGCAACACATGGCACCATCCAAGTAAAATCCACAAGATATCATTAACAACCAAGAATGAGATAATATGCCTCCGAATTGTCTAGTACCTGAGTTTGCATGTCATCCCCAGTGACAATGTTACCAACTGTACGAAGGGCAGGAATGAGCACTGAAGGGGAGGGGTGACTGACGTTTCAAAAAAACTCCATGTTAAGATACATAACCCATGAAGAATACAGAAGTAATCCACAACTAAATGTACTCAACAACAATATGAAGTAAAATTAAATACTCACAGTAAAAGCTCAACCAGCCGGGGGCACACATTTGCATCAATAACAGCTTGAATTTTATCATTTGTACCATCTGAAAGATATGAAAGGGCCCAACATGCATCAGTCAGAACTTCTTCATCATTTGAATGAATAAGATGTTGAAGAGCTGGAAGTGCTGGCTTTGTCTGTCCAATTAAATTGGAAAAAGAAAACAGTAAGAACAATATAAGTGTATAGGTGTCAAATCATCAGTGTTCAATACATGAGATAAACATAGTCATAAAGACATGAATGCAGAGTTTCTATAATTGATTACACATTCGCCTCTAAAAACCTTGACATGGGCATAGACAATCTAACCATATCTGTTTAAGAGCTATGTCTGAAGAATTAGACACGTGCGTAGGGAAAATCTCAAGTCCCAAAAAGCAAAATACAAAACAGAAACAGCACATCCAAGAGACTGACCTGATCAAAAGCAGGTTGTGGCTTTCCCCTACAGAAGTTTGAAAGAGTCCACGTAGCATTTCTTAACATGGATAGCTTGGCATGCTCATTTAACTGCGCCAGCAAAGGAAGCAACGCTCCATGGCCAAGGACAAGATCACGGCATTTGGCAGAATCCCCAGCAACATTTCCCAAGGCCCATACTGCCTACATGTCCCCAAAAAATGAATCCACAGCCATCAATTGTACTTGCAAACTTAAAATTATCATACTACTAAATTTATTACTTTAAAACACAATACTAGGAAGGGTTTAAAGCCAAGAAATTGATAGTTAACATTATTAACAAAAGAAGAAAAAACTTTAAAATAGGAAAGCAAAAGTGTATCTTCGCAAGAATCTACCTGCTCCCTAACATCGTCACTAGAAGAACCAAGAAGTTTCACAAAAATTGGAATAGCCCCATGATCAATTACCACCTTGGTATTCTCGGATGTTCCCGATGCAATGTTTGTCAGTGCCCAAGCTGCCTCAAACTACCAAAAAAAAACAAACAAAAATTGAAATAGAAAAGAATGTTGAAATAATCTCATCGATGCATTATTATAATAACGATCAGATGAAGGGTAGCATAAAACAGACCTGAAGTTGTGGGAAATCCTCCCTCATAAGGAATTCAACAAAACGTGGAACAACACCAGATTGAATAACTTCCTCAATTGGAGGTCTGCGTTCTGATAAAAACATTAAATTAAAAAATTAACATCTTCTTGGCCACAAAAATTGACAAACTGAATAGGGAAGAAAACACTTTATAAGGACCCAATTATCACCTATTGATAGCAATTTACGAAACTGAGTAGTTGCCTCTAGCTGCAAATTACCATCCTCAGCCCATACACCCGCAACCATTGCAGGTAGATGTTCTAACTGCAATAAACCACAATAACAAAATAAAATGTCACAAGTTCAAGAAAAGATTCCAGATAATCCCAACTAGAATTAACAACGACGAAATATAGATTAGCGGGTGGCACACGCGATGCGCGTGCAATTCAGATAACTAATAATAAAAACAAATAATAAAGAATTTAATATCATAATATGTATGTTGCTTAACTGATAAGTATGTTCTTAATGAAACTCAAGGTCTTGGGTTCAAAACTTGCTTACGTTGTGTATAATAATTTTTTTATTTTAGCATATATAAAGTTGCCACATGGCATGAGGAGAAGAAGGCTTCACTAAGCCAACTTAAGCCTTCACTTAATAATAGTATAGATTATAATGATTAAGAAATTGTTTGAGAACGGAAAAAAAAATAGTTTAGTACTAAAAATAAAAATAAAAGAGATCCTAAATTACAACATTATAATGGTATTAAGTTGATGAATGACATGAGTCATACAATGAAACTGTGAGAGAGAGTGATTGAGCATCGATAGTAGTGTCATCGAATCAGTTTCGATTTATGCCTATTACATTGGCTATGGAAGCAATGTACATTCTAAAGAGACTAATAAAAAAGTACAGACAGAACAAGAAAGTTCTCCATATGGATTGTATATATTTAGAGAGGGAAAAATCCTATGATAGGGTTGTTTAGAGATATCATATGTTGGATGTTACAGATAATAGGAGTGACAAAAGGTATATTAATGCGATAAATGATGAATGATGGAGTTGTGACTGCAATTAGATCACCTACGTACAGCAACAAATGAATTTTCCATTACTTTAGATTTAAAATAACACAAAGGAGCAGTCATGAGTGCAAACCTATTTGTCCTAGTCATGAGTGAACGAAGTAGACACATTTAGGATATTGTCCCATGGTGTGTGTTTTTTGTTTGCGAAAGATATTGTCTGAAAAAGATGAATTAACACTATTTTTTTTTTTTTTTTTTTTTTTTTTGGGGGGGCGGGGGGGGAGGGGGGGGTGTTTAGACTTTAGTAACAACAAAAATAGCATGAGATTTGAAGATAAAAAATCAGGACTACAAAAGAATGAACAATTTTATTATCTAGATTTGATTATTAAAAAGGGTAAAGAGATCTCACGTGAAGAGATGTTTCTAGCATATTATGCGATCAACAAATGCCAAATAAATCGAAGGAAAGATTTCATAGGACAATTATAAACCTAGCCATGTTTAATGGGACAAAATGTTGGACCAATAAGAAACAATGAATTAATGAAAGTATAAACTACGGTAATGGATGCTAATATGGATGTTTAGTTAGATCAAGAAAGATAAAAAATTAAAAACAAATACATCATTGAAATGGCATGATATGAGTAGAAGAACCAAGATAAGCTGAAACGTTGAAGTTGTTGCCAGAGAAGACGAGTGTGTTTTTTGCCTGGAGTAGTTGGCTGGCTTGATTGCCTTCAAAACCATGTGATGGTTTTCCAAGAAAACTGTGCGTCTGATTTTCCAATACCATAGACTGGTTTCTTGGTAAAACCATGGGCTGGTTTTGGGATAACCAAAACCAAAGGCTGTTTTAAATATCATTATCCATGTAACCCAGTGGTGATTTTTCTTGTTCTAGCTCAGGACTTACTAAGATCTTGGTAGATTATGCTTTGCGTAGGAGCTAGGTGTGATTTCCTTCTTTGAAAGGTGTGTTGCCCTTGGGCATGTAATGAGCTTCATTGTAGTATCTCATTTTTTTGGTATAAAATTTGTAACTTACCTACCGAAAAAAAGAACCAAGATAAGCTCATAGAAAACAGACCAAACTGTTCGGTCATGTAAAACAAAAAAAGCTTAGTAAGACTGATATGATCACTATTAATGGACATGCTATAGGGAGGGAAATGAAAAAAACAACGATTCTGAAGCGACCCAATTGGATGGGAGACACTACATTTTGGTTTGTTTTAAATAACTAACTTTACGAACCCTCGACATGACCAAACCAAAATCATGATAATTTTTGCTACATCCACTAACAAGTAAGTACTATATGGAACCTAATCTGCGATAACAGCAATTTCCGATTATTTCAACAAGCGATCATGATTATTAAACTTGAAAAACAATCAAAATCATCAAAATCTCAATCCACACAAGTTATTCAGTAAAGAAAGGCCTTAATTGATACCTTTTTTTCGACGGCAGAGGAAGATTGAACGGAGGCAGAGAACTGTTGATTAGATTGCAGGCCTTCACGTCGCTTCTTCTGCAAGCTCTCTTCTCTTTTGTTCTTCCGGATCTCCACCATGTTGTCCTCTCTCCTCCGACGACCTTCCTCGGCATCGACGGCGACTTTGTATCGGTTGCGGCGAACGTCGGTCCTCTCGCTCGGCCTTAGCGACATGGTTGATCGATCGATCGATCGAATAGTAATCACAGGAAATCAAAAACCTAGAGAGAGGAACAATGGCGGAAGGGTTTGGGGGTTTTCGATTTGAAAGGGCGAAAACAGGAAGCTTTATATAGGGTTAGAACGATCGGGGTGGGTCGAAGGAAAATGGGCACAGATAGGGCGTTAATTACGAAAAGGGAATTGAATTTAAATTTGAAGATGAGGAAATGACAACTATCATTTTGGGGTTGAATTTTGGTTGGAGGATGATTTTTTTTTTTTTTTTTTTTTTTTTTTGGGAATAAGGAAATGCTAGATGGCTTACAAAACATCCGAATGTAAAAGGGACAAGATTTAGGAGGAGGGTTTGCTATCCAATCCGGAGGAAGCAAGCCTTTGAGGTTTCGAGAGGCTAACCAATGAGCAACTCGATTTGTATCTCTACGAGCCCAATAAAATGACAGATGGCTGTAGACACCTCATTTTTGACCGACCTTAAGACTCAGACGCCGTCGATTGAGCGCTTGATGATTGTGCATGTTTGTGCTCGTTTCAAGTTTCCGGAACCTTCGGCTGAGCGCTTTGTCTCGGGACCTCTTAACTTTCTCCTCTTGGCCTAGTTTTTGGACCATTCCTTGCTGCCTTTGCCTAGAGGGAGACGGAGGCCTGTAGGCCACTTTTTGTATCCGTAGGCTACCTTTCCCTCTTGTAGGCCACTTGTAGTGGCCCGTAGACTGGTTTTCGGGGCTTCCGACTGAGTGTCTTGCCTTGCGGACTCTTGTCTTTCTTCCTTTTGGTTTGTTTTTGAACCAAACCTTGTTACCCTTTGCCTGGAGGGTGGAACAGGGGTGTAGACCATTTTTCCCTCCTGTAGACCACTTTTCTTCCCTGCCAACCACTTTTGGTGGTCGGTCAGCTAGGGTGGGTGGTCTGTGGACCACCTAAGGTGGTCGGCAGCTTGCCACCACCTTCTACTCTCTCTGTAGACCCTCTTCCTCCCTTGCCGACCAGTTTTATT
Source organism: Camellia granthamiana (assembly GCA_036172215.1). NCBI lineage: Eukaryota > Viridiplantae > Streptophyta > Magnoliopsida > Ericales > Theaceae > Camellia > Camellia granthamiana. Next base: position 16,292,178 of record CM069904.1, read on the forward strand.
CCCTGTAGACCACTTTTGGTGGTTGGTCGACTAGGGGAGGTAGTCGGTCGACCACTTTAACTGGTCGGCAACCTTTCTGCATTTTCTGCAGATATTTTCCTTGTCAGCTGTTGGGCACAGAAGGCATCCTCCATACACGTGTATAGAGGGATTGCACCAAGCCTCTAGCTTGTCTGACAAGCTTGAGGCATGAAATTCTATATAAGGGAGCTTCCTCCCTCTTATTCAAGGTTCAGAAATTTGGATTAGGGCTAAACATATCTCTCTCTCTTGATTTCTCTCTATCTCTCTATATTTTTGCTATTTTGTGCCTTAAAGTGAGTTTTGTTTACACTTTTGCACTAAACACCTAGTGAAACACCTTCACTCTTGAGCTGAGGTTCTTGGAGGTTGCATTTGAGTAATTTTGGTTTGGTTTTGCCTCAGAAGTGGCTGTTCTTGTTGTTCTTCAAGGGTGAGTCTTATTCCCCCTTTCAAAGCTTTGTTTTGATTGCATACTTAGCCACTTTTGCATGCTTCTTTTGGCTTAACCTTCAACTGCAAAAACCTTTGTTTTAAAGTGTTTTAAAAGGTTGTTTGAGGCCTTGTTTGAATTAGGGGTGTCTCTCACTCTCTTGTGCCTTATTTGCTTAACTTCTTGCTATCTTTTAAAGCTATTGGATCCACCTCTTTTTGGCTTTCTTACCACTGAAACTCAGAGGAATTTCAGTGGTAGAAAAGTGGTTTTGAGGTCCCAAATAGACGGGGGTTGTCCCCCCTCCTATTCTCTTGTTTGCATGTGTTGATGGGCCATCAAAAGAGCATGTATTTCTACTTCTTAGTGGCTTTGTTTAGGCTCATTTTTGTGACTTTTCAGACCTGCCTTATCTCTGTTTTTGGTTGTCTTGGTCACCTCTTGCATGCTTATTGCACTTGTAGTATAATCCTACTTGTAGCCTTGCAAAGTAGCATGTCTTTGTGCCTTGAATTTGCTTAGTTCAAGCATGTTTTTAGCCATTATTTGCCATGTCATAACTCTGTCTTAAGTTGGTTTGGTTGCCTCTTGCATGCTTCACACACTTGTAGTGCAATCTTGCAAGCTAGCCTAGCTCACTTAGTGTTTTGGCCTATCACTTTAGTATGTTTCGGCTCTACTCCAACAAGCTTTTATTCATGTTTTGCCATGCTTAAGCTCTGTTTTAAGTGTTTCGGTTATGCATGCCTTGCTTTGTATAGCCATAGTGCAATCTTGCTCACTAGCTTTGAGTTTCAAAGTCTCTAGCATGCTTTACTTGAGTTGTTTGTGTGCTTTGGCCTCATCTCTCACATGATTTCAGTGCATGTAGTATAGACATACTCTCACATGTTTCACTCTTTCAATGCTTTTGGAGAGTTGTGCCTTATGCTTCACTTATGAGCCAATTTGTATGCATGCTTGCCTAAGCTTTTGGGCTACCATCTCAGCATGTTTTTGGTGTTATTTTACCATGTTACGACTCTAATTTTTGTTGGTGAAGTCACCTCATGCTTGGTTTTGGTATGTGTAGTGTAATCCTATTTATTGGCCTAGCATGCATCATGCTTTATGCCTCCCATTCTAACATGTGTTAGCTCTACTCCATGCATGTTTTGGCATTGTTTTGACCTGTCTTGGGACTGTTTTGAGTTATCTTGGCCCTTTGGGGCTTGCTTGATATGGCTATGGTGCAAGTACCTTAGTTAGTCTTGAGTTTTGAGCACCCCACTATGCTATATTTGTGATGGTTGCATGTTTGGGCATCATTTAACATGTCATTTCAGAGCATGTACATGTGTCATATTCTCACTTCTTTCATTCCTTGAGAGCTTTTGAGAGTTGCGTCTTTGTGCATTGTTAATGAGCCATCAAATGAGCATGTTCTCCTTGTGTTATATGCCTTGATCTTAACATATTTCAGCCACTGTTCTGGCATGTTCGACCTCTGCCCGGGGTAGGTTTGACCATTTAAGATTGATAGTGCATGCCTCATGTGTAATATGTTTCATTAGTTTTGATGCCTTAGCTTTTAAACTTGCCATGCATACATTGCTTACATGACAGAGTCTTACACATGTCATTTTAGCATTGAAGGTTGATAATCTTGTTTGCGTTGTATGTGTTTGGATTGGATGTTAATCCAAACACGAGGAATGTCACACGTTTCATACTCAAAGTGATAAAACGTGTAGCATTTCTTGGTCGCCGACCCTCTTGATCAAGCATGATAGAGGTGGAGGCCCTTATGTGTTATTTATGCATTCATTGACATTGACTTGTGTAAACTTAGCTTCTCGGCCATTGTGCATTGCGATGCTCGGTTGGTGGCCCGAGAGTCAAGTACCGCACTCCCTTGAGCTTGAGAAATGATAGGGAGGGTGGTTGTGCACACATATCTTGCAAATACACTGCTATGCCCCTTGTTGTTCTCTGTTGCAGCAAAATTGGAGCTTGGCAAATTAACTAGTCGACCGACCAGTAGGGGTGGTCGACCGACCACTTTTTCTGGTCTACAACCAGTTTTTCTGGTCTACAGCCCCCTTTTTTGGTCGTCAGCCCACCAGGAGGTCCCCATGTTGGAGCAGAAGCAATCTGGAAGTTAGTACACTTTTCAGAGATCAAATCAAATGCAAACAGAGGCAATTCTGGGCATAGCAATGGATTTCCGAGCGAGGCGATCGAGCATGCATACACCCCTCGTCCCGAGGACCTCTTTTAACTGCTTTAACTGCTTTACTTAGTTAGCTAATTCGTCGGTTTTGTACTTAATTAGTTAATGTGCTTAATTAATCGATTTGTTTTGTAATAATTAGTTAACTAGGAATAGTTAATTAGTTTTGGTTTGTAATAATTAGTTTAATTAGCGTAGCTAGTTAGCTTATTATTCGGACCCTCCTCCCAGAGGGCAATGTTGTAATAAGTGTGCGTGTGTGTGTGCATGTCTTCCAACCCCACGTCTTTCTCCCTTTTATTTACCCACTTTCGATGGTTAGTTTTAGGGCATATTTCAATTAGCATCCTTATGTTTGCATGTGTGCATCATTCATTTTGTTTTGCATGCACCGGGCTCGGCGCATCATTCAAACTGCATTATATTTCGATACACTTACTTGAATACGTGTTTCAAAGTATGTTATCAAGTGTTACACTCATATGCCATTCTAGATAGCCGAGCCTATTTTAGCTGCATTTTTGCATGTGTTGCATTAGGCATCTTAACATAGCTAGGATCATGCATGATTTCTAACTAGCTTCTGTTTTGGCTCAGAGTACACTGTGAGTGTTTACACTTTAGCATCCTTGCATGCGTGTAACTGATTGTCATGACAGCATGCTTGCCATGAGGCTATCTGCTTAAGTGTTTAACTGCATGAATGCCTGTGGATGAAGGCTTCATTACTTGAATTGGAACAATTCGTCAAAATGTGCGTTTTAAGCCCACTTGAAGTGGCAAAATCATGTTGTTTTAAGCCCACTTGAGAGTGGCAAATCCGCATCTTAGCCTACTTGCGAGTAGCACTTTCAAACCATTTTCGAAAAACAAACATGAGATGTTTTGTTCCAATTCTTGCGATTGAGTCTGTAATTGTATGTTGTGCGCATCACGTAGTAAGTTAGATTAATAACCGGAATAAGGACACATGTGTTTTCAAAAACAACATATCATGTTAGTAGAGGCCGATCTTTGATCGAGCGAGCGGGGGTGTTCATTTCAGGACCTTCCCCTCTCGTACCTAAGTTCCCGAGCCGAGACAACTTTGGTGATGACGGACATATGGCCTTAGGCACGAGTCAGAGTTTCCTAAATTTCCCAAAATAAAATATTTAGGTGGCCACTCTGAAATCTGGCAAAGCAGTCCATGTTTGGCGCTTTTTTATTAAAATCGATTTTCCAAAACGATTTGCCGGATTTGGATTCTTTGGTGATTTATCAGTCTTACATTGCACTTTGTGAGATTAGATACAGAACCGTGACGGAAGTCCAAACTGTAGTAGCTATGAACCCAATTTGCGCCCTCGCGCGCAGAACGAGTTCGAGCGGTCTACAATGGCATCTAAACCTAATAGTGTGAATATCATGAAAGATGACTTGGCAGTCTCACGGAGACACCAACTCAGAAGCACTTAGCTCAATAACATACTAATTGTCATTCTCCACTTGAACATGTAAGAGGTTGAGGGTTTAAGAAAATTTGCAAACAAGTTGAACCACTCAAGCTTCACCTTGAGTTACCGAAGATGCTTGAACTATGGTAGTAATGCCATCCACTAACTTCCCCCTCTAGACCCTTAGAATGACTGCCAAAGATGTTTTGGAGCTATCCTTAGCAAAACTAGCATCGCAATTAATTTTGAGGCGACCTTGAACGAGAGGAGTCCACCTCAAATAACTAGAGACACTAACAGGAGAACCAAGGGGAGAATGAATAGGGGCTTGAAGGCAAGAAGATTCCCTCCAAAGGATTTAAGGGTGTATGATTAAAAATCCAATCATTTATCACCTTTCAAATGCACCAACTAAAAATTGCAACTTTGCCCACCAAATCCAAACTACGATTCTCTAGATTAGAGCATTGGTTCATAAGCGAGACAGTCCATTCCGAAGCTGATCGGCAATGATGTAAGTCAATCCTCAATCCCAAATTGCTGCCAAATCAGACAACTCTAGTCTAAGAACATTGAAGAAGAATATGCTCAATAGACTCAGCACATTTCCCACAAATTGGGCATAAGTTCAATGGTGCACACTACATGCAGAAGAGATTTTCTTTGGTTGCCAATCTATTCGAGCAAACCTTTTATCACAACCCAAACCCACCCTATAGGTTTAGCATCGTAACCGGCCAGTAATCTTGGAATTACGAAAGGCCTTTGAATAGATTAACAAAATAAAGGGCTAGCGGAAACAATTATACAAACATATAATGTCCATAGTGCTATGCAGACATATATAGGATAAAAAATTTAAAACTTATATTCACACATATGTGACGTCATATTTACATCAGTCTTACATCGCCCAAAAACGTATAAAACAAAACAAGACTTAGCCCTATATACAGACTAGACAAAAGTCTTATCCCAAAAGAGAAAAGGGAAAAGATAAAATACACACCACATGCATTTGATTTGAATGCTTGAAACACTTGGGAACCTCTTCGGGAGGCACTTTGGTTAACTTGACAAAACAGAATTCCAGGCAACAGCTTAAGACTAGTCTCACACCTGATCACCTACATACATAAATAATACAGTGAGCTGGAGCCCAGTGAATAACAACAAAATAAAGGGTTTATGAACGATGTCCAAAACAGATTCAGAAATCAGATTTCAAATCAGAACAGATTTAGATTCACATGCTCATATAGATTTCATAAACAGTTATGCGTGGTACATTTATTAGCTAACAAATCAGATTGGTCATAAAGACCCACGTGCAAAGTAGGTGGTTATTAAGACCATAGTCGGTACCGACGACCATAAAGGCCAACATCTATATGCACATATAGCCATGGTATTGTTACTTCCAAGCAAGGGCCACGTGAAGATAGGCCTCGGTATTGTTACCCCCGAGCAAGAGCCACATGAACATAGACCACGATATTGTTACCCCCGGGTAAGGGCCATGTACATATTGGTCACGGTATTGTTACCTCTAGGCGAGGACCACATGAACATAAGCCACGGTATTATTACCCCCAGGCGAGAGCTACGTAAACTAAGGATGCCACAAATTCATTTCAAAAAATTGGACATTCATTCATGATTCATAAAATAACATTTCAAAAAACAGATCATATCATTTCAGTCAAAAAGTACTTATAATCAAACATAGCTTTACAGAGTCGTTACTCACAGATAGCTCCGGTAGCAGAACAGATCACGTGGACAGAACAAATTGATCAGGCAGTGCTAGCACGTGACCTATTCAAACACATGACAAATAAGCTTGAACATTTGTCCCAAAAGTTCTTAACTTATCATTCTTCTTTCTTAGCTTGTGTTTCTAACTCTTATCCACATTATTGTTACTTAATTATGGCCTAAGAATGCCTTAGATGCAATGAAGATACAATGATGCACTTGGAAAACAGTTAGTAAAATTTGTGAAACAGGGTAGTTCTCTTGAGCGGAACTTTTTTCGCTCGAGCGGACCCCTTGGTTTGCAAAAGTTTTAAGAGCTCTCATTTTACGTTCAAGCTTAGCTTCCTTCACTCGAGCCAAGGTTCAAAACAAAGGATGGTCGCTCGATCGTAGGTTTTGTCACTCGAGCCAAGACTCGTGTCTACAAAACTTCTAGGAGCTTGCATTCTTTGCTCGAGCACAGATTCCACCGCTCAAGTGAAGCCTGCAAATTCTGAAATTTCCAGATAGCTTTATAAGATCCAAAACTCAATTCTAATGCACCTAAACACATTTTTTTGGGCCAAAACTCAAAAAAATACTTGTAAACTCATAATATATCGTGAATTGAAAACCATTTCACAAAATCAAGCCCAAAAGCATTGTCAATTGCTCAAAACCATGCTTAACACTTACATGTATACAACATGCATGAAATGGATTGAATTCAAAGCTTTTAAAATATGATCAATTTGAATAGAATGGTACAAAATGAGATAAATTCTTAAAACCAAGTTAGAATTACCACATGTATGACAGAATACTTTTGAAAACAATTTCAAAACTTCATGAAATGCACATGCATGCAACAATACTCTTTTTTTCTACTATTTAAACTTAATTCTTGTATGGTGTTACTTAATTCTCTTGAATTCATCTATTTGATGTCTTACATTCATCATGTAAGAGTTGGTTTCTTACCAACGGGCTTAGATTTCCAAGTGTAGAAGCCTAATCTTCCAAGTTCTCTTCAATTTCCTCTAAATTTCTAGCAATTCCCTTGTTGAGTTCAATTTTCATCATTTTTTTCCTCTCTCCATGTTGGAGCTCAAAATGAAGAAGAGTAAAGTGTTCTAATGCATTCTAGAAGCTTATAATAGTCTTATATAGGCTTAGTTAATGGTTTTAATTAATCCTAGCTTAACTTAATCAATTATCATTATTTTATTCTAATTATTTGGTTCCGAATCGAATTTCAATTAAACCTACCATTATATTCCAAAATTTTCAAATTAGACATTAACCTAGGCAATTTCGTGTTCAATGGCCGGTAAGGCCTTCAATTCACATACTGAAATAGAAACATAGACAAATCTTTCTACGCGAGACAGATATATTCACAAATAACGCATGGTACATGCAAATAACTTAGGATTTCGTTTTGATATTATAGGCTAATCACAAGTAGCGGTTGTTACAGTCTTCCGCCCTTAAAGAGTTTGGTCATCCAAACTCTAATTACCTTCAATTCTGAAGAATGTCGGATCCAGAGGAAATAAATCAGGGTATCTCTTTATCATGTCATCTTCCGTCTCCCAAGTCGCATACGTCCATCCATGATTTTGCCAATCTACTTTCACCAACGGAATTTCTTTATTTCTCAATCTTTTGATTCGACGGTTCACAATTTGGATTGGTCGTTCTTCATATGTATAATCATCTTTCAAAAACATGTGTGTTGGCTTAATAACATGATATAGATCTTGCAAATAGTCCCGAAGCATAAAGATATGGAACACATTGTGCATTTGCTCCATGATTGGAGGTAAGGCCATTTGATACGTTATGGGATTAATCTTTCAATGATCTCATACGGGCTAATGTACAGCGGCACCAACTTGCCTTTAACCCCAAATCATGTTTGGCCTTTCATCAGAGTTACTTTGGTAAACACATGGTCGCTTACTTCATACTCACTATCTCTTCTTCGGACATTTACATAACTCTTTTGATGATTTTGTGCAATTTGCAAACGATGTTGAATTAACTTGACTTTCTCGATTGTCTCTTGCACAAGTTTCGGTCCTAATAAAGGTCTATCACCTATTTCGGCCCAACAAATCAGAGATCGATACTTTCTTCCGTACAAAGCTTTATAAGGAGCCATACCGATACTCGAATGGTAGTTGTTGTTATACACAAACTCGGCCAATGGTAAATAAGCTTCCCAATTCCCTTGAAAATCTAACACACACATTCTCAGCATATCTTCCAAGGTCTGTATCGTTCTTTCTGATTGGTTATCTGTCTGCGGGTGATAAGCACTGTTCAACCTCAATTCAGCTCCCTAGTCTTGTTGCAAACTCTGCCAGAATCTTGAAGTAAACTTTGAATCTCTGTCAGACACATTGGATACTGGCACCTCATGTAATCTTATAATCCCATTCACATAAATGTTAGCCAATTTATTCGCATCATAAAAAGTTTTAACAGGCAAAAAGTGTGTAGATTTAGTCAAACGATCAACAATGACCCAGATAGAATTCATACCTCGAGAGGAGTGAGGCAGTCTAACAATGAAGTCCATCGTAATATGCTCCTATTTCCATTCCGGTATTGGAAACGGCTAAAGTAGTCTAGCGGGTTGTTGATGTTCGGCTTTTACTTGTTGGCAATGTAAACACTTAGCTACATAGTCAGCAATACACTTTTTCATTCCAGGCCACCAGAAATTCTCTTTCAAATCATGATACATCTTCATATTTCCTGGATGCATGGAAAACTTAGAGTTGTGAGCTTCGGTCATAATACATTTTCTTAATTCTAAACAATCTGGTACACAAAGCCTACCCTGAAATTTCAACATATTGCTTTCATACACAAATCTCAGCCTTGGTTTTGAATCACTCTCATCAATAATCTTCTTCAAAAACTCATCTTGCAGTTGCTTTTCTTTAACTTCTTCAAGTATAGCTGGTTGTGCAGATATGGCGGCTAAAACTCCACCATGTTCACGCAAAATAATTTCAATTTCATTTCTTTCCAGCTCATATAATAGTTTTTTTCTGTCCGGTGAGTAAACACGCCAAGTTCTCAATGGATTTTTGGCTCAAAGCATCTGCAATTGTATTTGCCTTTCCTAGGTGATACAGAATCTGTAAATCATAGTCTTTAATAAACTCCAGCCATCTTCTTTGTCACATGTTTACTTCTTTTTGAGTGAAGAAGTATTTCAGACTTTTATGATCAGTATACACTTCACAAGTCACTCTATATATAGTGGCGCCAGATTTTCAAAGCAAAAACCACCGCTGCAAGTTCCAGATCGTGGGTCGGATAATTTTTTTCATGTGGTCGAAGTTGTCGTGAAACATATGCAATTAATTTCCCATTCTGCATTAATACATACCCCAAGCCTTTGTATGAACTGTCATTGTAAATCTGAAACACATCTGTACTATTAGGTAGAATCAGAATTGGTGCAGTCACCAGTCTAGTCTTCAATTCTTGAAAAGCAGATTTCCTCTAATCATTCCAATCAAACGGTACATTTTTCTGTGTCAACTGTATTAATGGCATGGTAAGTTTGGAGAAATCTTTTATAAATATACAGTAGTAACCAGCAAGCCCCAGAAAACTTCTAACTTTTGATACATTTGTCGATCTTTGCTAGTTCACAATGGTTTCACTTTTCTGCAGGTCAACTGATATACCATCCTTGTTGATCACATGCCCCAGAAATGTCACACTGTCTGACCAGAATTCACATTTGGAGAGTTTTGCATACAATTTCTTTTCTCTCGAAGTCTGTAATACAATTCTCAGATGATTTTCATGTTCTTCCCCACTTGTAGAGTAAATCAGAATATCATCAATAAACACAACAACAAATTCATCAAGAAATTATTTGAAAACCCTATTCATTAGGTCTATGAAAGCTGCAGGCGCATTAGTTACCCCAAACGGCATTACCAGAAATTCATAATGCCCATATCTAGTCCGGAATGCAGTTTTCTCTATGTCTTTTGCCTTAACTTTCAATTGGTGATACCTGGATCTAAGATCTATATTTGAAAACACTTGGGCTCCCTGAAGTTGGTCAAACAAATCATCTATTCTAGGTAGTGGATATTTATTCTTGATGGTTACTTTGTTCAATTCCCGATAATCAATCCATAACCTTAAAGACCCATCTTTCTTCTTGACAAACAACACTGGAGCACCCTAAGGTGAAGTGCTCAGGCGAATGAACTTCTTGTCTCATAGTTCTTGTAGTTGAATTTTCAATTCTTTCAATTCAGAAGTTGACATTTTATAAGGGGTTTTATAAATTGGTTGGGTTCCAAGTACTACGTCAATAGTGAATTCAATCTCCTTTTTAATTAAGTCCCTGGGCAGTTTGCTAGGGAAAATATCAAGAAATTCACAGACTATAGGAATAGTTTCCACATTAAGACTATCAGAAGTCACATTCAAGACACAACACAAATAACCCCTACATCCCTTTTCTAAGCAATTTGATGGCTTTCATAGCAGAAATCATATACAGAGGTGGAACTATCACATTTCCAGCAAATCCAAATTCAGACAAGCCAGGTGGTTGGAAGACAACAGATTTATTCACACAATCAATAGTTGCATAGTACGTAGTCAACCAATCTATACCCAATATACAATCAAAATGAGCAATTTCCAATGGCAGCAAATTAACATATAATAACACATCCTCAATCATGATTTCACACATAGGATACGCATAAGCATGCACCATAGAACCCCCAGAAGGTGTAGATACAGATAACAAATAATTCATAGGTTTTAGTGGTCTAGTCAATTTTCGAGAAAAAACATGTGACACAAATGAATGTGTAGAACCAGAATCTATCAACACATATGCATTCTAAGCACAAATAGAGAGTATACCTAACACCACAGATTCAGTGTTCTGGATGTCCCCCAGTACAAGTGCAAAAACTCGACTTTGCCTTAGGGTTTTTTTCCCAACATTGGTTCTTACATTTGATCTCGATACAAGAGCAGATCCAGCTGAACTTGTCGTAAGACGGTTGACATTTTCAGCTATGAGTGGGTAGTCTTTCACTATGTGGCCAGTTTTGCCACATCAAAAACAAGCACCCGAGACTCGGTAACAAACACCTTTGTGTTTCCTACCACATTCTGGACAAGCAGGTATGTAACCATTTCCCTGACTGGAGCTTCTAGTTGAACCCATATTCTGTTTCTTATTCGTTGAAAATGTATGGCCCCTTCTGAAATTGAATCTGAATCTTTTGTTTCTTCATTCGATTGCTGGGGATTTGGTTTGTTTCTTAGCTACTAGATTGGCTTCTGTCATCAAGGCTCTGTTAAGCATATCCACATACTTAGGCAACTTTAGCACACCAATCCGATCAAATACATCCAAGTTAAGGCCTCCTTCAAATTTTCGAGCTTTATTGTAGTCTGAGTCTACCATATGTGGAGCAAACCGGGCCAACTCAGTAAATTTGGCTTCATATTCAACTACAGACATGTTGCATTCCTTCAATTGTTTGAATTCTAACACTTTTCGGTCTCGGAAACACTGAGGGAAGTACTTCTCATAAAATATCTCTTTGAATTGACTCCATGTCATAGTCCCATTGTCATTTCGTATAAGCATCCACCAACGACGAGCTTCCTCTTTCAGAGTGTAAGTTGCTAGCAAAACTTTTTGAGTTTCAAAGTAGGGAAACACTTCAAATAATTTCTCCATTTCTTGCATCCACGTCTCAGCCTTTAGTGGTTCAATACCACCTAGAAAAGTTGGTGGCCTCATCTTGTTAAATTTTTAAGTCAAACTGATAATGTCGTTGTTTATTGGCTTTACTTGCACCGGCGGTGGCGGAGGGGGCTAAGGTTGTTGTCTCTGTTGTTGTTTCAATGATTCGGTCAATGTTTCCATCATTCTTTCAAGCCGATCAAAACGGGTATCCGAGGATTCAGTAACATCATCACTTCTTGTATTTTCCATATTCTATAGGTAAACAGAGTACTAATAAACACAGGTAAACAGTTCTCAAAATTTTCATAGTGTTCAGTTTCACTTCAAATACGTTATTGTCATTTCGTTTTAATTCTAATATGTTCATATATATACACATAATTAACGCACTCACTCACACATGTTGATGTCATGTCCCTAATTCTTTTCTAGGACATCCATTATCTCATATGGACTCGTGAGTGCGGTATAACACGTGCTCTGATGATACTACTCTGTCACAACCCAAATCCGTCTCTATAGGTTTAGCATCGTAACCGGCCAGAAATCTTGGGATTACCAAAGACCTCTGAACAGATTAACAAAATAAGGGGCTAGCGGAAGCAATTATACAAACATATAATGTCCATAGTGCTGCGCAGACATATATGGGACAGAAAATTTAAAACTTATATTCACACATATGTGACGTCATATTTACATCAGTCTTACGTCACCTAAAAACGGATAAAACAAAATGGGACTTTGCCCTATATACAGACTGGACAAAAGTCTTGTCCCAAAAGAGAAAAAGGAAAAGATAAAACAGACACCACATACACTTGATTTGAACGCTTGAAACACTTGGGAACATTTTCGGAAGGCACTTTGGTTAGCTTGACAAAATAGAATTCTAGGCAACAGCTTAAGACTGGTCTCACACCTGATCACCTATATACATAAATAATACAGTGAGCTGGAGTCCAGTGAATAACAACAAAGTAAAAAGTTTATGAATGATGTCCAAAACAGATTCAAAAATCAGATTTCAGATCACAAATTCAAATTCAAATTCACATGCTCATACAGATTTCATAAATAGCTATATGTGTTTGTGATAACCTAACCTGTAATATACTTAATTACGCATGCGATTATGTATTTGATATGAATTTGTATGTTTAATTATGTGAGTTATTATGTGATTATAAATTTATATCTGTTGAGTGTAGGAAAATCTATTGCTATTGGGGCTTTGAACTAAAAATTTATAGCCTTAGAGACGCCAAAAACCAAAACCGATATCATGTCTGTGTTTAGCAGGATTCTTAAAGCCTATGATAAAATTTGGCAAAATTACGATTCGTAATGAATTAATTGAGCTTACTTAGCATAAACCTGAGATTAAGCCAACCTCATTATGTATGTGATTTTATTTTTAATTAATTAAGGAGATTTGGATTCTAATTGGTTGCTACTCTAAGGTAATTTGGGATTTATGAGAATTTTAGAGTTTGATTCGTATTTGATTTTAATAAGGATTTATTTTAGAATTAGAAATTACGGGTCCCAATGGCTTAAGGAAGTGAAATTAACAAGTTAAATCAATTAAATACAGACTCATTTGGGAGCTAATTAAGTTAATTATTTTATAAGGTTTGAGAAATTATTATTATTATGAATTAAATCTATTTACGAGGTATCTAATTTGAATATGAAATTTATCGACAAGGATTTTGGATTTGATTTGAAATTAAGGGCCTTAATGATTTACGAAACAAAAATTGATGATGATAATAAGTTCAATTTAATATTTGGAACCTCCTTGTTTTATTTTGGGACATTGATCGAAGTGGTAACATAATGGTAAAGTAAGAGTGAATCAAGAATTTAATTCGGATAATCTTTCCTACGAACAGCCATCACTCTTTTGCCCTTTTCTTTTTCCACACTTTGAATTTGGATGTGAGGCTAGAACCATTGGAAAGCTTGTTTTCGGGGCTTCGATTTGGACACAAGAACGACCTAGAACGGAGTCCAAATGAGAGGGTTATACCCGTTTGAAGTTTTCATATCTGTGTTGGAAGCAGGTACGCCCAAGCGTGGAAAGCGACGCTCGAGCGGACTGCGCGAATTCAGCAAGTTTAAAGGCACTTTTCTAGATCATTCTTCACACCTTCATCTTTTCTCTTCATCCCTCTCACCCTTAGTTCGAAAGCCCTAGAGATTTTGGCCCAGATACCTTCCTTTCCCCAAAGTTTTGGCCAAGATCCCATACCAAAAAGGGAAGAAGGCTTGAAGATCTTACTTTTCTACCGATTGGAATTCGGATTTGCGAAGGATTTTTCTCAAAGCTTTGCTCTTTTGCTTGATTCTTGAGGTAGGGGTCCTAGTTCTTCTTCAATACTTGCATTAATAGATAGATTTGTGGTATTTTGATTATATAAATGCAAAATTTACATTTTTAAGCATATAGTGTTATATCATGAAAATTGGAGGTTTAGGGTTTGAAGTGTTGGGATTCAATCATTGGGTTAAGATTATGAATTATGAACCTTGGTGTATAATCAATGGGAAAATTGGAATAAAAATAAACGGTGTGAGAAGTTTTAATATTTCTTGAAAGTCTTGATTTTTCTTGAAGACCCTAAGTTGATTCATGATGATAATTAATGATTTTGCCCAAATTGAAAGTAGAATCATGACATTGAGAGGTTGAATTATATATATACAAGTTTAATTGGATTTTGGAAGTGTTTGAAAATTATGTTAAAAATTAGCGATTGAACCTTTATTATGGATATTGTAAATTTACATGCATAATAGATTTCTTAGAATTGATTTCATGTTTTGATGAAATAAGAACTAAGCTTTGGAAAATTATGAATTTATGAACAAATGAGTTCAATTTTGAAATTAAAGGGGTTTTGATATAAATGATTTAAAATTGATCATATTTCCTTGATTATTTAAGAGTTGTATGTTTTTAAATAAGCCATGTATGAACCCAAGTCTTGAAATTATTTTGAAAGCTCAATTCAAGTTTTAGAATTTGTGAGCTTGGAATTAGGCTTGATATGAAGAACATGAATTGAGTTGAATTTGATGAATTTGAAGTTTGTGTGTACATGCATGTAAGGGATTGTCATGAGTTTGCATATTTGATTACAACACATGCATTTTATAATGAATTGAAGGTTATTTGGCACACGCAAACACGATAATGTTGAATTTCATGAAGTTGATCATCAATTGTACTATTTAAGTTGAAAATGAAGCCTATATTTCACATGCATGTACATTTCAAAATGATATAGAAATTAATTTGCATGAGCTTTGAAGTTAAGAAGTGAGTTTGATATGATTTGAGTTTATGAGATGGATTTATGTAAATTTGAGATTCAAATCTTGTAGAATTGGCTCTTATATTCATGTTAAAACTTATATATAAGTCTTATGATATTAATTACATTGGTTGGAACCAAGTTTGAAGCTCAAACATAATCTGGAAAAACCTAGAACTCGACATGTCTGCTCGAGCGAGGAATGTGTCGCTCGAGCGTGGAAATCGAGCTCCTAGAAGTTTTGTAGAAATTTGCATTGTCGCTCGAACGGCAAAGTGTATGCTCGAGCGAACCCTGTTTTGAAAGGCTTCTCGCTCGAGCGTCGAAAGTCTCACTCGAGCGTTAAATGCAAGTAACTAGTACTTTTTCAGACCAAAGGGGTTCGCTCGAGCGGCTGAAACTACGCTCGAGCGGAGAGCCCTATTTCAGAAATTTTAAAAAGTTGTTCTATATTTTGTTTTCCGTCCTCTTTCTTCCCAAAGCACTCTTAGGCATGCATTAAACATTGTAAATGAGTTAAAGAACATAAAACAAGCCTAAGAATGTTAAATAAGTTAAAGAACAGAATAAATTGAATTGTGACCCAATTTCTATGTGTATTATGAATTGTGTAGGGTCAACTACAAGAGCAAACCAGGCATTTGAACACTGTGAGTAATAACTTAGTAAAGCTATGTTCAAGTTAAATTATTTTCGGTATATGAAATAAGATCTGTTGAATGGAATGTCATGTTTTATACTATGAATGATTGTCCAACAATAACAAGCATTTATGACATTATGTTATGATTCAAGTATGTTACAAATGACATTATGCTATGATTCAAGTACGTGATAAGTGGCATTATGCTATGATTCAAGTATGTTACAAATGGCATTATGCTATGATTCAAGTATGTTACGAGTGACATTATGCTATGATTCAAGTATGTTACAAGTTCCCAATACCGGAGGTTCCTTATGGAACTGACAAGCTATCTGTACCCGGCTGGAGGTTCCTAGGTAGAACTGACAAGTTTACAAGTTCCCAGTCCGGAGGTTCCTTATGAAACTGATAAGCTATCTGTACCCGGCTAGAGGTTCCTAGGTGGAACTGACAAGTTTACAAGTTCCCAGTCCAGAGGTTTCTTTATGGAACTGACAAGTTATCCTTACTCGGCCGGAGGTTCCTCTATGGAACTAACAAGTATGATTTAAGATGCTTTGTAAATGATCTGTTAGCGCTAACGGATGAACTATGTATGATCGAACATGAATTCTGATTTCTGTATATGAATTGAATAAAAATACGAATATGAATCTCTTCTATGTACAAGACTCTATTTCTGTATGGATATCATTCAGTAAAATCTTTACTCTGTTATTATTCACTGGGCTCCAGCTCACTGTATTATTTACGTATGTAGGTGATCAGGCGCGTGACCAAGCCTAGAGCTTCTGGTTGGATTCTGTTTTGTCAGCTAGCTTATGTGCCTCCAGTGGAGGTTCCGGATATGTCTAGTGGTTATGGCTAAGTACATAAAGTTCAAGTTTTGTTTTTTGTTTGGTTAAACAAGTCTTTGTTTATTTTGTAAATAGGGCTAAGTCCTTTTTTGTCTAATCTGTAAATATATATGATGACGTAAGAATGATGTATAAATATGTATATAAAAAGTTTCAAATTTCTCTGTCTCATATAAGTCTGCACAACTCAATGGGTGTTGTATATTTCTTATTTGCTTCCGCTAGACCCTAATATTATGTTAATATGTCTCAGAGGCCTTCGGTAATCCCAGGATTACTGGCCGGTTACGATACTAAACCTATGGGGGCGGGTTTGGGTCGTGACAGTGTTACATCTATTAGCTAACAGATCAGATTGGTCGTAAAGACCTACGTGCAAAATAGGTGGTTATTAAGACTATAGTTGGTAGCGACGAACATAAAAGTCAACAACTATGCAAACATATAGCCATGGTATTGTTACTCCTAGGCGAGGGCCACGTGAACATAGGCCTCGGTATTGTTACTCTCGAGCAAGGGCCACATGAATATAGACCACGGTATTGTTACCCCCAGGTAAGGCCACGTGTATATTGGCCACGATATTGTTACCCCCAGACGAGGGCCACGTAAACTAAAGATGCCACAAATACATTTCAAAAAATTAGACATTCATTCATGGTTCACAAAATAATAGTTTAGAAAACAAATCATATCATTTTAGTCAGAAAGTACTTATAATCAAACATAGCCTTACAGAGTCGTTACTCACAGATAGCTCCAGTAATAGAACAGATCATGTGGACAAAACAAATTGATCAGGCGATGCCAACGTGTGACCTACACAAACACGTGACAAATACGCTTGAACATTTGTCCCAAAAGTTCTTAACTTATCATTCTTCTTTCTTAGCGGTGTTTCTAACTCTTATCCTCATTATTGTTACTTAATCATGGCCTAAGAATGCCTTAGATGTAATGAGGATGCAATGATGCACTTGGAAAACACTTAGTAAAATTTCTGAAACAAGGTAATTCGCTCGAGCGCAACTTCCTTTGCGCGAGTAGACCCTTTGGTCTGCAAAAGTTTTAAGAGCTCTCATTTTACGCTCGAGCTTAGCTTCCTTTGCTCGTGCCAAGGTTCAAAACAAAAGGTGGTCGCTCAAGTGCAGGTTCTGTTGCTCGAGCCAATACTCATGTCTGCAAAACTTCTAGGAGCTTGCATTCTTCTCAAGCTCAGATTCCACCACTCGAGCGAAGCCTGCTAATTTTGGAATTTTCATATTGCTCTCTAAGCTCCAAAACTCAATTCTAATGCCCTAAACACATTATTTTGGGCCAAAACTCAAGAAAATACTTGTAAACTCATAATATATCATGAATTAAAAACCATTTCACAAAATCAAGCCCAAAAGCATTGTCAATTGCTCAAAACCATGCTTGACACTTACATGTATAAACATACATGACATGGATTGAATTCAAAGCTTCCAAAACATGATCAATTTGAATATAATGGTACAAAATGAGATGAAATCTTAAAACCAATCTAGAATTACCACATGCATGGCATAATTCTTTTGAAAATAATTTCAAAACTTCATGAAATGCACATGCATGCAACAATGTTCTTCTGTTCTACTGCTTAAACTTAATTCTTGTTTGGTGTCACTTAATTCTCTTGAATTCATCTATATGTCTTACATTTATCATATAAGAGTTGGTTTCTTACCTACGGACTTGGATTTCCAAGTGTAAAAGCCTAATTAGGAATGGCAACGGGGCGGGGCGGGGCCGGGGATCGCACTCCCCGTCCCCGATCCCCGATGGTCGAATTTTCCCCGGTCCCGGCCCCGATCCCCGACGGGGATCCTATCACTGCCCCCACCCCCGTCCCCAACGGGGATCGGGTTTCCCCGACCCCGAGCATTCCCCGGCTAAAAAAAAAAAAAAAAAAAAGCACAGATGCCTCACACACACAGATCTGAAACAAAATTATCATCAACAAATACATATCAGATCCTAAATTATCAACAACAAATACATATCACAAAATTATCATCAACAAATATAGATTTAAACTTAAAATAAAAATAAAAATTAACACAGACAGATCCCACACACAGATTAGATAGATCACACACACACACAGAGAGACAGATCTAACACAGACAGATCTGAGCGACGCCGTCGGTAGGTTCGGTGGTGGTGACAGATCGAGATCGAGAGTGGCTGGCTGTGGGTTCGGTGGTGGTGGCAGTCTGCCGTGGTGGTGATGTCGCCGTCGGTGAGAGAGATGGGGAGTCGGGGCCAGCGGTGGTACTGACGTCGCCGTCGGTGACCGCGAGGCTCTCGATCAAACACTGATAGAGAGAGAGATCGGGGATTGATTTTATATATAAACATAAAAACAGAGTCGATGAATGAATGAGGGATGAGAGAGATGAGAGAAGTCGGTGATGGAGGGAGAGAGAGAGATGAGAGACCGAGGTGATAGAGAGAGATCAGAGTCGATGAATGAGGGATAGAGAAGTGAGCTACGTCAGTGAGGAGAGAGAGCTCAGATAGACATTAAATTAGATATAATATAATATAGTAGATATCTATATATCTATATATATAGACTAGTAGATTTTATTAGTAGATATCTATATATATAGACTAGTAGATATATTATTAAATATAATATATTATATGTTTAGTGCATTCCAGCTACACTCCTAAACATATATATATATACACGGGGACCAGTCGGGGATTTCGGGGAAAATTCGGGGACGGGGGCGGGGCCGGGGATCGGGCCGGGCCGGGGATTAAATACTGATCACCGTCCCCGGCCCGTGACAGATCGGGGATTGGTTTTCAAATACCATCACCTCCCCGTCGGGGGTATTTTTCGGGAAAAAATTGCTTAAATCGGGGTCGGGATCGGGGATCCCCGTCGGGCCGGTTTCAAATTGCCATCCCTAAGCCTAATCTTCCAAGTTCTCTTCAATTTCCTCTAAATTTTTAACAATTCCCTTGTTGAGTTCAATTTTTCTCTTTCTTTCCCTCTCTCCATGTTGGAGCTCAAAATGATGAGGAGTGGAGTGTTCTATTGCATTCTAGAAGCTTATACTAGCCTTATATAGGCTTAGTTAATGGTTTTAATTAATCCTAGCCTGACTTAATCAATTATCATTATTTTATTCTAATTATTTGGTTCCGAATCGAATTTCAATTAAACCTACCATAATATTCCAAAAATCTCAAATTAGACATTAACCTAGGCAATTTCATGTTCAATGGCTGGTAAGGCCTTCAATTCACATGTCAAAATAGAAACATAGACAGATCTTTCTACGCTAGACAGATATATTCACAAATAACACATGGCATATGCAATTAACTTAGGATTTCATCTTGATTACTTATTAAGCATTCTTAATCAAGAATTATAGGCTAATCACAGGTCGCAGTTGGTACACCTTCCACCAAAAGTGTCAAACTTTCGGAGGGATTTTGAGAGACCAAATAAGCTGCCACATCCTCTCAGAATGGGTAAACGATGAAGAGGCTACAGATAGACCCACACCAAGCTTCTCCTGAATAGCCACATGGTAGTCGCTGATTATTGTTGATATGTGCAAATTTCTTCATATATTGTAAAAATTTCATATCGATTGAAAAATAAATAAAAATCACATTGTAGTAATTTAAGAGTTCAGATTTGTAAAGGTTAAATATCTCAACTTCACACGTAATGCTATCATATTACAAAACTGATTTATACCCATGTCAATGATACGAACTGTTCATCCCATATGACAAGCTGAGAAGAACATGCATAACAAATAGATAGTCTATATATATTCTTAAAACATGTATGTGTGTAAATAAAAATGATCTAATAATATGACAATTGTTATTGGATTAATCTTTCTTTTTTTTGCATATATAATTTTTTAGTTAGTTGTACAAGATGAACAATTTAGATCACTGAAGTGAGTCTAGATTAGTCCAATAATGTGTTAACTTCATTGTGAAGTTGAGATCTTCAACTTTAACAAATTTGAACTCGTAATTTAATCGAATTGATCGTTTTAATTAAAAATTTGATTGAATCAATAATAAAATAATTCATTGAAAAGAAAAATGGACAATTTTAAATTGAAAAATTATATTTGCACACTATGAATTCTTTTAATATACATCATCTTTTAAATTCATACCACACACATTTTGTATCATTTTAATTTTTCTAAACTCACACCTTCAATTTTCAACAAATTACAAAATACTCTCACCTTCTTCCATTCTCAAGACCCTAACCATAATTACTATTGTCGACCGCTACCCCATTCCCAGCCACCTACCCTCCTCGCCATTGGCTTATATCATCACCACTACCACCCATAGCCCTGTCGAGCCCCCACACCCTTTGCGATTCATGAATCCTTCCATCGTTGGCACATTTTCCTTTACTATCACCATCACTTCTACAATTCATGAATCCCTATTCTCTTCCACATTGTCATCATCAAACCGACACCAAGCCTAAACCCCCCAATCCTTATCACGAAACTCCGTATTGTCATCTTATACCTTTTTCTTCCTTTTAAAACCATAACCCCAAGTCATCGTCATCCTTTCCTCTTTTTCTCTAGCTCAAACTCTAACCCAAAATGCCACAACCTCTGTGAATTGCAACAAAAAAAAAACATGGAAAGAAAATTGAAATAATATGAGGGAACGAAGTAGGGTCACGAGGTTGAGGGGTTGTGCATTGCCAAATATGGAAGCTATGATAATGTCGCGCGATGGTAAGGCAGTGACTAGTTTGGAAAAGGGGTGGTAGCAAGGCGACGAGGGTAGCGAAGGAGTAAGGGGTTTTGACAGTAATGGTGACAGAAGCTGGTGGTGATGGTGGGTTATTAATGGATGTATATTGAGAAATGGAGTGATTTGCTTAAGGAACAAAAATGTAATTTATTTAAGAGACATTAACATAATTTAAAAAAATTGAATGATATATAGTATGTACTAAGTCAATTCATGGTATACAAATAGAATTTTCCTTTCAAATTATACATTAATTCATCAATCATTTTGAGAAGAATAAATGGATTATTTTATCTATTGATAATTAATATCTAAATAAATGTTGTTAATTTGACTAAATTGTTACGATGTAAAAAATTAAAAAGTAAATTGCTGCAATCAGGATTACAATTATCAAATTGACATGAGAGGTAAATTACTGGAATTATATAAGTAAACTTTTTAATTTGATAAAAATTGTGCCGAATAGACCTGTGAGTTGTAATTTCTAGTGTAGCAATGTATAAAATTGAAACGAGATATGTTTCTGTCTTGTCTTTTTTATAGAGGGTAAATTATACTCCTTTCTAAATTTTTAAAAAATATGTTTTGAGTTTTATAAATTTGACATAAGTATGTTAGATTCTCTTACAATTTTAATTCTCGTGTTCATATTTTTTATTAATAATTCATCAATCATATGTATTAAAACCATCCAGTTAATCAAATACAACATAATCTACTACCACATTATGAATCATGGAAGAAAATAATTTTCTCCATCGAAATTAATTTTAGAGTACATAATTAGTATACAATATTTTTTTATGGAAAATAACAGTAGAGTGGTGGCAAGAAAAAAAAAATATAAATCAATGGTAAAATTAACACAATTTAATAATTAAAATAGTATATTTTTGTATAATTTTATAAATTTCATTTTATTTTATCACTGTACAATTATTTCTCATTTTTTTTTTTTTTTTTTAATTTGATGCTCTTGAAGAAAACACATGCTATATCCCTTGTGGGCTAATGACACAGATTATAGGAGTTATTTTGCAGCACCACAAACCCTCCCTCCAAAATACCAAGTAACTTTTGATTATGAATTGAACCCAATTAAAAACATACTTATATTTTATTTCATTTTCAAAAAAAATTAAATGTTTTAAAAAAAATATAAACTGATTTGATGAAAATAAATACCAATAAGATATTTTGTCCCAAAAAGAGAACCATATGAATTTTGATTTTTTTAAAAAATTTCTTCATATTTTTACCAAACTAAAATTTATTTATTTATTTTTTTAGAAAACATATTTTAAAAAGAGATAATTGTTGAAAAATCTAAGTTAAGGAGTATATAAGGCATTAGGTCCAGATGATTTTTTTTTTTTTTAGAGGTCCACCCTTTGTGAAATAGTTTGGTGATAAGTCCTCTTGTTGATTTTGGAGGACATTTTGTTTCTAATTTTACTCCTCATTTCATCTGTTGACTTTTTTTTATTTGTTGACTTTTTTTTGACTATCTGTTCAAATTTATATCTATATGTTTAAATTATTTTCTATCTGTTCAAATTTATATTTATCTGTTGAATTTTTTCCCTATCTGTTGAATTTTTTTCCTATTTGTTCAAAATTAGTGGGTCCCATCTCTATCTATTTAAAATCTATGGATTTCTCTTTCCATCAGTTTAAAACCTATCATAATTTTTCCTATATGTTGAAATCTATTTGTTCAAAATTGAACAGATCCAATACAAATTCTTTTAAACCTATCTGTTCAAAATTGAACAGATAAAAAAAAAGTTCATCAATAAGAAACAATCAACAGATAGATATAAACAATAATTTAAACAGACAGTTCATCAACCTATCTTTTAAACCTATCATCATTAACAACAACAAGAAGAAGAAGCAATCAACAATAGAAAAAAGTTTTGAGTTTGTCACACCAAAAGATTAAAAATAAATAAAATAAAATAAGAAACACAGATCAGGACAATGATGCTAGTATACCCAAACAACCACACACACACACACACACACACACACAGAAAGAAGGGAGTTCACAATAGATCTAAACCCCTGAAACTTAGATCCATCACTCTGGTGAGCAAGTTGTGGTACGATAAATGAATTTTTTCTTTTCCTCTCTATTTTCTGAGCAACTAAACAAAGGCTACACACAAACCACATAAAGAAAATTCATTAATCACATATACATTTATATATATATATATTGTATATTCATTTATTCTGACTCCCATTCGAGTTCAGACTCATCTTCTTTAAATCCAAGGCCTTTTTCACTTTGCTGGTAGTTGTCGACGTCAAAGATCTCTATGGCGATAACGCCACTGAAGACAACAACGATGACCTCTCCACATCTGATGTCCCTTGCTATTGAATGATGTCCTCTCCACAGTTGATTAAGCTAACTCGTCCGGTGGTCTTATTTGACCAACAATGGAGGATGACCGATGCACCGTCACATGCCGCAATAGAACATTAGAATGGCTTTTGACGGCGTTATCTCAGCCTTTGCCAACACCGACAACGGCAAAGACCTACGATGCATTTGACAAAAAAAACTCCCTATCCATCGTCCTTTACTCTGCGCCGCCCGAGACATCGATCGAAGACCTAAAGAGGAGAGCATCGCATTTGTTGAAAAAAAAGAAAAAGAAAAAAGGAAACAACCCTTTGTTAGTGGTCCACTTTGCCTCCAGCGGTGTCGCTATAACACCCCGAAATAATTAACATATGACAATCAAGATAAATTCCCTATATTTACTCAATTTTCCATGATCATGCCTATTAGATATCAACAAGTTAAAGTGTTGTCATCTGCATACGCTCTCAAATCTCTATTTTTGTATTCATCAATGTTTTAGAGATTTACATATTTGCATCATATACAATTGATATATATATATGTTCATCATTTCTAGAACAAGAATCCATAGCATGTGACGAGAGTAAGCAAGAAATTGAACAATTATGATCCCCGAGGGCTACAAGTTCCAAGGTTTAAACCCTGTCACAAATAATGGTTATCTCAACCCACAAACGTTAGCCCTAGCTTGATAAACAAATTACAAGTAAATGAGCCTCATGCTCCAAAATCTTCTTCGTCCTTACTTCAACGATATCGCAATATATTTTCCTGCAAGCGGTTTTACTAGAGGTAAGTATAAAGCTCAATAGAGAAATCTTAACAAAATACATACATTTTAAGCAATCTCAATAGAGGGATGTTGTAGCTTGTTTTTCATGCTCCTTTCGAATACGATAGCCCTACAGTTCGGACTCTTGTGATTCTGAATCTGATTTCACAAGTGTAATGTAAAATAGATAAACACAAATGAGTCCAAATCTGGCAAATCTTTTGAAAAATTGATTTTGAATCAAAAATGCCAAAAATGGACCGCTTTACCAAATTACAGAATCGTCACCAAAATATTTTTAGAAAATTTAGGAAACCCGAGACTCATGCCAAAGGCCACTTATACGTCATCACTAAAGTGTCTCGGCTCGGGAACTTAGGTATGAGAGGAGAAGGTTATAAATTGAGCACCCCACTCACCCGATCAAAGATCGGCCTCTACTAATCATGATGTGATTCTTATTTACATTATATGCTCTTGTTCCGATTATTAGGCTAATTTTACTATGTAATGCACATAAGTATAGACTGATTTGTAAAAGTTAGAACATTTTGATTTCATGTTTGTTTGGAAATTGTCTTGAATATATACTACTTGAAAAAATAATCTCATATGTACATTTATCAAGTTATCCCAATTTAAGCAATTAGCCTTCATCCACCGGCATTCAAACAGGTATATTACTTAAGCATCTAGCCTCATGGAAAACATGCTTGATATGGCAATAATCACATGCATGAAATATGCTAAAGCAATGAATGCTCACCTAGTACTCCAAGGCAAGCCAAAAGAAATAAAATAGTTAGAAAAAATGCATGATCCTAACGGTGTAATATGACTAATGCAATATATACCAAATGTAACTAATGGGCTCGGTTACTAGTATGGCATGTGAATCAATTCAGCTCGAATTCACATAATTAATGTACGACCATAGAGTTAGAATGATGTGCTGAACCTAATGCATGCAAAACATATGGATGCAAGTCATGAAAAATGCTAAATGAAACATGATGCTACATGCAATCCATCATAAGCAAGTAAATAAAAGGGAGAAAGAAATGGGGGTTGGAAGACATACATAATATTACAATTTTACCGTTGTGCAGGAGAGTGCAAATAAATGTCCTAGCTAATTACCAAATTAACTAACTGTCACATTACCAAAGAAATGAATTGACTACATTAGCTAATTATTACAAATTAGGATTAAACTAAATAATTAGTTACAATATGGAATTAATTAACTAAACTATTACAAGTCAAAAGAATTAATTAATTAATTAACTAATTAATTAAGAGCTATGTAAAGTAAGTAAACTCAAGCGGGGGTTAAAGAACCACACGTGCCAATGCGAACATCCTCCCGGAAACGCCTCTGTTTTGCTGCCAGAAATGTTCTGTCTGCAGAAAATACTTATGTTTTTGCCTCAGCTTCTGCTCTATTTTGCAGGAAAATGACACTGCCTGGCTGAAAAGAGGTGGTCGGCCGACTAGAAAAAGTGGTTGGTCGAATTCAAATGGTGGCCGGCTGGTCACTATTGTTGGTACTGCCTTGCTGTAACAAAAAAGGAACGAAACAAAAACAAAGTGTTTCCAAGGGATATTTATCCTCTCTGCCTCTCCTTATCATGAAATTGATCAAAGAAGGGGTAGAATCGATTCACAAATCATCAATGGTTGCAAAGTTGTTACATGATGATCTATGACTCGATTGAACAAAAGCTCAATAAGTGCAAATAAATGACCCACAAAACCTCCTCCCTATTATAGGATTGATCAAAGAAAGTGGTTAACATTGATTCTTGAACCATTATCATCACTAACAAGTATGAAACGACTCAAGACTCAATGGGTTCAATTAACGTCCGATTGAACCTAACTTGATTTTATTATCTTGTTCCATTTTAGTCCAATTTTATTGCCTCTTTTACTTACCTTTCCATTCATTAGTCATTTTAGTCCAAGAATGAGAATTAAGTCCACTAAATGGAGAGAAGTGTCAAACAAGAAGTTGTTTTAGGCATGAGAGAGATGTAATGCCTTGGTAATAAATCTCCAAAAAGATTAAACCATTAAACATGGAAGAGTCTTTTTCTCAAGCTTAAACAACACTCGGTTGAAACAACTCTCAAACAAATAAAAGCCAAGAAAGGATGAAGAGTGCAGAGATGATTATAGGTGAACATAAGTATGAAAAACATAAAATAAATGCTATCAACTTAAATAGGTTGGTATCTAAGGCCTAAACCACCAAACCTATGAGGACAATTACACTATAAGCATACCATACAAAGCATGAATGAAATAAACACACCAAAACAATCCTAAAAAGAGCTAAAACAGTACTAAAATTATCATGGAAAAGCTAGAAAAAGTAAGCTAAAGCAATAGAGAAATTATGCTAGTAATAAGCTTAAGGAAGAGTGGCTAACCCCTCCACTTTTGGGACTTCAAAACCACTTTTTTTAGCCTTGGAAAAACTCTAAAAATCAGTAGGAAAAAGTTGGAAAATAGATAGAAAACACAAGGGCAAAAGCTTGAAAAATAAGGTTCAAAGAAGGGTGGTTAATCCCTCTACCTTGGATAGCTTTAAGCCACAAGTTTCAGTCCACAAAAACAATGAAAAAATAGTCCAAAAACAGCAAGTAAAGATAGGGAAGAAGTGGTGCAAAGAAGCTAGAAGTTATATCTCTTGAAGAGGAGTAACACTTTGATTCACAAACCCACGAATCTTCACCCTCAAATACTGAAATTCGACCTCAAGAACCTTAGCAAGAAGCCCTAAAAATTAGGTTTTGAGAGTATAGATAGAGTGTATCTAGGTTGCAAGGTAGAGAGAGAGAGAGAAATATTTTCAAGAATTTTGCACTTCACAAATTTTTCTAACCTAAAAACATAAGGTATGGCTCTCTATATATAGAACAACTAGTTGATATCTTGGAAATATCTGTATTGAGCCAGCTGGTGTAGTGCACACACATGGGGAGACAGTTGGCAGTAAATATATGCTCTACCAGAACAATTGGATGGCCGGCCACTAGGGGGTTATAGCGATCCCGGTTTTACCCCAACCTTTATTGTGTTTCGGACTCGGGTTCCGTGATTATATATTGTTGTCTATATCTTGTTTCCTTCCTTTAATTCTTTGAATTTGAGTTTTGGGACTTGTTGGGTGAGTTTGGAACAGGTTGGTTGTCTTTTTGTACAAATGGTTGTCGCACAGATTTTTGCCTCTTCGCTCGAGCGAGCCCTGTGAAAATGTTTCTTCGCTTGAGCGAGGACTCTTACGCTCGAACGTGCGTCTGCGTTGGGTGGTAGACCTGAAGCTTCACATTCTACGCTCGAGCGACACTTCATGCGCTCGAGCGAGGCGACCTTTTTGTCTCTGGTCACTCGAGCGAGCCTGGTGTACATCAGTTCACAGCAGCGCCATTTTGCTTCATTTTTGAGCTCATTTTTTACTCACAAACCCTAAATCTGCAGTCTCTCTCTCTAGAAGCCACCTTCTCTCTAAGGTTTCATCTAAATCCATTGTGTTTTTGACCCTAGTGTCTTTGAGAATAAGGTAGAAGGCTTCAATAGCATCGTGTTGATCCAAGTAAGAGTTGGTTTCGTCATCTTTGGAATTTCGATCTTGCTTGTTCGTCTTCTACACTTGAGGTAGGGAATTTCTACACTCTAATATGGTTTTTAGCTTAGTTATTTGCTATTGTGTATAGATGATGAGATTTGGTTGTGGTTTGGACAAATCTAAGATTTGGGTGTGAAATGAAAAGAAGGGTTTTTGATGAAATTGACATAAGTGGGTTTGAGATTTGGATACAAGGTTGTATTGTGCCAAATTAGTTGTTTTTGGTGTTTGGGTTGATATTTGGGAATAAGGGGGATTTTGCCCTAATTTGATTAAATCATTATTTTGTATAAATAAATGGGATTAACATTGAAAATGTGAAATTGGAAGGTTGTGGTTGTAAATGGTGATATTGGATATGTAATATCTCACTTATGGAGGTTTTGAATAAACTATCTATTTTGATATTGAACATACCTAACTACGATTGTTGTAGAAGTTACATGAGGATTAGGCGATTTAATACTAATCCATTATTGGTGTCATTGAATATGACTATGCTATAAATACATTGTATATGTATGTTTATTGAGAGGAGAAAGGGGATGTACTTCATATATGATTATGTTTATAAATACATTGCATATGTATATTTGTTTGGGAGGAGAAAGGGGATGGACTCCATTTAAAGCAAGTTGGCCAGAGTGTCTTGGGTGAAAGACCCAAAATTTCATATATAAATGGGTGTCGATTCCTTCGGACGAAATATCCGTAAAATGGCAAGTTTGAAGTGTTTATGTGTGTTTTGAATAGTTGGAAAACCGTTGAGTTGTAGTCTCACTTTGGTTGTTGAAAGATAATGAATTTAACTCATGAATTGAGTAGCATATATGAATTGGAAATGAATTGAATGGAAATGAAATGAGGTTAGGTCTTAGTGGCATATGAATATGCAGGCCTTGTGGACGTTGTAGTATCGGTATTATTTATGCACATAGTATTTATATCTTTGCTAAACCTCATATATTGTGTTAGATTATCTCTGCTGGGCTGTTGGCTCACCCTATACAGGAATATCATTTTCAGGTGCAGATGAGGTGTTACCTCCAAGGCAATAGCATGGATGGACTCTCGGGAAGCAAGAGCTTCTTAATGATGCCTTATGTGTGTATGTTTGTTATTTGTAAAGCCAAGGGCTTAAGATGTAATGAGCGAGACTCAATTTGTGTAACTAAGTAATGACTTGGAAATATGTAAGCCTACATGGCATTTAACTGGTTGTTAAACAGTGAACTCTGATATATGAAAGTATGTTGTTTCTCATATTTATTCCGCATATGAGTTATCTTTATTGTATTATTTTGGGGGCGTCACAACTTGGTATCAGAGCGTACCGGGTTTGAATACTTTGGGTACGTGGGAAGTGGTTATTACCACAATGGGTTTGTCTCGCTTGATTGAGATGTTAACATGTATTGTATGCTTATGTGATTATGTGGGTATGGAATTTAGTTCCTAAGATGTTGATTGGACCTACGGATTTGTGGAAGTCCTATTAGAAGAGCACTTGATCACTGCTATTTCTAATTAGAACTCTAGCAACGCCGTGGGACGGTCATTATCTAGGAAGAAAATTCGTATGTGTTTATGTGATTACATGTCTATGTGGAGTGATTTATTGTTGCCCAGTGTGTTAGAACGCAAGTGAGTTAGCCTTGGCACGTTGGAAAATGTGCTAATACTTGTTGTTACCTTTATTAGGATATCAGAACGTGGGCGTGGTGGAAATAGGCGTGGTAGGCCTAGAAGGCATGAGGTGCCTTTACCAGATGATATTCCGGCACAGGAAGAAGGAGTTGGTCAAGCCAATGTGGCTGAACCGGTTAATCAACAGGCCATAGGCGCCTTACCCTGCGAAATAGCCAGAGCATTTATGGAGTCTATGGACATTCTCCGAGCTGAGAATCAAGTCCAGGCCCAAGTAGCTGAAACAGGGCCATCTTTCCTAAAAAATGAGTTTTTCCGGTCGAATCCGGATGAGTTTTTGGGTGATCCTAAAGAGCCATTGAAGGCAGATGAGTGGCTAGAACAGTTAGTAAAGACATTCGAGATGCTTGGCATCGAGGATGATCAGTTGAAAGTGACCTTGGCGTATTTCCAGTTGAACGGGGATACGGGTCAGTGGTGGAAGTATGCGCGTAGGCGCATTGGAGGAACTTGGGAGGCTTTTGTTGAGGCTTTCCAGGATAAATTTCTAGTTCCCATGGTTAGGGAGAAGTTGAGAGATCAATTCTCTAAGTTGTTGCAGTTGAACACTCTAGTGGCTGAGTTTGAGGCAACCTTTACTAGTCTGTAGAGGTTTGCACCTGAGTTGGTGGCGACTAAGGAGTGCCGTTGTTTGGAGTTTGAAAAGAGGTTAAGGACCGAGCTAATGTATAAAGTTGCCGGTTCCATGACTAGAGATTATAGGCGCCTTGTGCAGTCTGCGGCCCACCTTGAAACTATTATTATCACGACCCAAACCTGCCTCTATGGGTTTAGCATTGCAACCAGCCAGTAATCCGTAATTACCGAAGGCCTGCTTGACAGTAATGACAGTAATACAGAGTAAAAGGGCTGGCGAAAGCCAAAACAGTAAATAAAAGATGTCCAATGAGTTGTAACAGTCTGAATGCAAAAAGACTTTTTATAAACATGCCACATTGATAACTAAAACATATGTACATGCGACATACACACGAACATCCATGTCAGGGACCAAACCCCTAACCATAACTGTACAGCCAAGTCTTATTCATCTATTACAAAACAGAAACAGAATGGTGAATCTGAACACCCCAAAACAACCGTGGCTTGAACGGACTTGGAACCTCGAGGCGAGGCACAAAGGTTGGCTTGACAAAACAAGAGCTAACTCGACGCTCCTAGCTCCGATCCGGTACCTGGACACCTACATATATATAAACAGTGAGCTAAAGCCCAGTGAATAACAGTTGTGTAAAGAGGTTAAGAATGAATGTCCTTTCAGTATTTAAACAGTCATATCAATCACTTAGAAACCATAGAAGTCATATGTGGTACATCCAATAGCAAACAGTATAGTAGGTCTTAACAGACCGAACAGTCAGTTGATGGCCATCAAAACAGTATACAGTATTGGTTCCAAGTATTGGAACTGACAGAGATCTCTATGACAGTAGCAGTAACAGTGCAGTAACAGTAAATTGCTATGGATGCCACGAACACAGTTTACAAATATGACAAACATTCATTCAGTAAACAGATTCTCTTCAGTAAACAGTACAGTTGATTGTTCAGAAATAATCATAATTGAACATATCTTTACAACATTGTTACTCACAGAGCACTGGGCTATAGGCAAGCTAATGAGCGTCCTCGGATGCCAACCCTACACAGTAACAGAACGAACACACACTAGATTACACACTAGGGATTAATAACTTAGCCCCTTAACTTGACTTGGTGTGGTTCTATAACATTATCCTCATTAAGATGCCTTAATTATGGCCTAGGAATGCCTAGGATGAAATGAGGATGCAAAGATGTACTTTAAAACACTTTTCAAAATTTGCTGAAAACAGGGGTTTCGCTCGAGCGTGGTTTTCTTCGCTCGAGCGAGCTTATCAAAACAAAGGGGTCACTCAAGCGTAAACTCCTTCGCTCGAGCGGTCTGTAAAAATGCAAAAGTATTGGTTGTTGAAAATCTCCGCTCGATGCTCGCTCGAGTGTCAGACATATCCTTCGCTCGAGCGTAGGTCTCGTCGCTCTAGCGTGCATCTGCATGCACCAAAAACCTGAGAGCTTGTAATTCACGCTCGAGCCAACATTCCATCGCTCGAGCGGACCCCTGAACACACAGGTGCTTGCTCGAGCGTGGAATCCTTCGCTCGAGCGAGGAAGCCAAATTATGGGTTTTCCAGATTTGTCTTCAAAGCTCAAACCAAGCATTCAACACATCAAAACTCAACATTTTGGGCCAATTTTCTGGAAAACACTTGAAAACTCATAGTATAACATGTCTTTGAAGATCAATTTGTAAAATTAAGCCCAAAGGTAAGCCAATTTGAACACAAATCCAAATGTAAACATGAAGAACAATGCAAAATCATACATGCATGAGTTCCCATGAACTCTAATGCCCCAAAACATGATCAAATGCAAGTTTTAGCTCAAGAACATGGTGAATTCATGGACCTCTACTAAAATATGCACATGCATGTAAGGATTTCATGCAAAACAACTTCAAATTTCAAGAACATGTACATGCATGCATGAATTGACTCTTAATTCAACACTTTAAACCAATTCTTGGATCTAAACACTAAATTACCATGAACCATGCAAGAAATAACTTAAATTCATAATCAAGAAGGTGAATTCTCAACCTTAGGTCTTGAATTCCAAATATGCTAGCTCAATTTTGCAAATGCTCTTCAATTCTTCTGAAATTCAAGTCAATTCCTTGATGAACTCTATTTTCTCCTACCTCTCTCTCTCCCACGGTTTGCTCAAGAAGATGGATGAAGAAATGATGTAAAACCAAGCTCCAAACATGTATTAACAAAGTGGTCCACTAGTATGGCAAAAGTGTAATTAATTTTGATTCAA
Source organism: Camellia granthamiana (assembly GCA_036172215.1). Lineage (NCBI taxonomy): Eukaryota > Viridiplantae > Streptophyta > Magnoliopsida > Ericales > Theaceae > Camellia > Camellia granthamiana. Next base: position 16,324,762 of record CM069904.1, read on the forward strand.
TAATTTAACATTATTTAATCTAATTTAATCGTCTCAAATCAAATTTAAATTAAATCTACCATAAAATCAGATAAATTCTAATTAGCATAAAACACTAATCAATTTCTGATTCAGTCGCCGATAAGGCCTTCAATTTACAGTTCGAAATTAAAACACGAACAGATCATTTAATGGCAAACAGATAGAAATGCAATTAAAGCAACATACTCATGCAATCAGTTCAGAATTTTAGTCCGATCAATTACTTATCATGCTTAATCATAGATTAGTACTAATCAGAGGTGAAGGTTGTCACAATTATATAGGTAGAGGATGAAAGGATGAGGGGCTTCAGGAGGAGTCAGGATAGTCAGAGAGATAGTAAAAGGCAGAGGGGTTCCTACCATCAGCAGTCCCAGGGAACTCAGTCGAGGTCTATTTTTCCAATACCGAGTACAAGTTCTGGGAGAGGTGGGCAGAGAGATTTTACTTGCTTTAAGTGTGGTTAGTTGGGCCATAAGTCTCCAGCTTGTCCCCAGAGAGGAGGAGGATAGCGAGCAACATCATCATCGGCTCGTTTTCAAAGCCAGAGTCAAGGAAGGGGCCAGCCACTTATTTATTATCAATGCAGGCAGGCAGGGCACGTGAAGAGATTTTGCCCACAGTTTGGTGGTACACTTAGTGCGTCTGGTTCGAGACAGACACAGAGTTACCAGCGGACACAGTTAGCACTGGCCTCGAGGGCTAATTAGAGAGCCTCTTTGGCTCAGTCTGTGCATCAGGCTTATGCTCCGAGGGGTGAGCAGGTTGAACAGAGGCCTATTGGACGTATGTATACAGTTGTAGGGCCAGATCTAGTACCTGATCCTTCTATAGTGAAATGTACCTTTTTGTTTTGCAATTCAGTTGCTAATGTGTTGATTGATACGGGTGCATCCCATTCTTTTATTTCATATGCGTTTGCATTAGTTTTGGGTTTGGAGTTGGCACAGTTAGCATCTCTTATTTGTATAGAGTCACCTATTGGTGGTCAGACTGTCTTGAGACTGAGATATCGGGGTTGTGACATCGAGGTTGCTGGTCGTCGATTACCTTTTGCATTTGTATTGATTGACATGCTCAGTTTTGATGTCATATTGGGTATGGACTGGTTATCGTCATACCGGCTGTTATAGATTGCTACCGTCAGAAGGTTACTGTATGTACCTTGAACGGTGATTGCTTTTATTTCTTGGGGGACCGAGTGGATAGAGTCTTATCATCGGTATATGATCCGCGTGGGCGGAGTGAACTTAGTTGTCTTCTTGCTAGCTTTTTGAATAGTGAGTGTAATGAAATTCGGGTTGAATTGCCGAGAGTAGTTTGTGAATACTCGGATGTTTTTCCCGAGGACCTTGTCAGTTTACCGTCTCACCGAGAGATCGAGTTCTCTATTGATTTAGTGCCTGGCACGGCACCGATTTCTATGGCTCCATATAGATTTGCACCTGCTGAATTGAGTGAGTTGAAGATTCAACTCCAGGAATTGTTAGATAAGGGTTTTATTTGCTCTAGTACTTCACCTTGAAGAGTGCCGGCTCTCTTTGCTAAAAAGAAAGATGGAGCATTACGGCTTTGTATTGATTACAGGAAGTTGAACAGGGTTACTATTAAGAATAAGTACCCAATGCCTCGTATAGATGATCTGTTTGATTAATTGAAGGGGTCTTGTTGTTTTTCTAAGATAGACCTGAGATCTGGTTATCATCAGTTGAGAGTAAGGAAGGAGGATATCCCGAAGACGACATTCCGTACGCGATATGGCCATTATGAGTTTCTTCTAATGTCTTTTGGGCTAACTAATGCTCCAGCTGTGTTTATGGATTTAATGAATTGGATCTTCTGTAAATTCTTAGATCGTTTTGTGATTGTCTTTGTGGACGACATTTTGATTTATTCACCTTCTGAGGAGGAACACGAGGAACACTTACGAATAGTACTTAAGTTACTTAGAGCCCATAAGCTGTATGCTAAGTTTGGGAAATGTGACTTTTGGCTAGAAGATGTTAAATTCATAGGGCATGTAGTGTCAAGGGAAGAGGTGACTGTAGATTCATTCAAGATAGAAGTAGTGCAAGATTGGGCACAACCTAAGAATGCTTTCGAGATTCGTAGTTTCTTGGGGTTGGCCGGGTATTACCGTCGATTTGTGAAAGATTTCTCTAGACTAGCTTCACCTTTGACTAAGTTGACTAGAAAGGAAATCAAGTTTTTGTGGAGTGAGACTTGTGAAAAGTCGTTCCAAGAGCTCAAGATTAGACTCACCACTGCTCCAGTATTGATTATACCGGAGAGGGGTTTGAGTTATTCAGTTTATTGTGATGCTTCACGGGAAGGTCTAGGTTGTGTATTGATGCAAGAGGGTAAAGTGGTAGCCTATGGCTCACAACAGTTGAAAACACATGAGAAAAATTATCCCACTCATGACCTAGAGTTAGCAGCAGTGATATTTGCCTTAAAGATTTGGAGGCACTATCTCTTTGGTGAGAAATTTGAAGTGTTCTCTGATCATAAGAGTCTAAAATATCTGTTTACACAGAAAGACTTAAATTTGAGATAGAGGATGTGGATGAAATTCATAGAGGATTATGATTTTGAGTTGCATTATCATCCTAGGAAGGCCAATGTTGTGGCCGATGCTTTGAGTAGAAAGTCAATTAGCAGTGTAGCTTCTATCGCCATCCGAGAATGGGAAATGTTAGGTACTCTTAATGAGTTTGACTTGCAACTGGGTGAGTCTGTTAAATTCGCAGCTTTGTTTTCAATAGTTGAACAACCTACACTTGTGAACCGAGTGTTAGAAGCGCAGAAGGGTGACCTTGAGGTGGAATCGTTCCGAGAGAAAATTTTCAATAGGAAGGTAGAAAGAGGTTTAGCTGTGTATCCCGACTTGAGTGTGAGATACCGTGACCGTTTGTTTGTACCGGAGTCTTGCTGAGAGGAAGTACTCCGAGAGTTTCATCATTCACACCTTGCGGTGCATCCGGGAGGCACAAAGATGTATCATGATCTTAATCACTAGTTTTGGTGGAGAGGTATGAAAAATGATGTGGCTGTGTTTGTGTCAAAGTGCCTCACTTGTCAATAAGTGAAGGTCGAGCATCAGAAGCCAGCGGGTTTGTTACAACCCTTACCTATAGCTGAGTGGAAGTGGGAGCATGTTATGATGGATTTCGTTGTGGGCCTTCCGAGGACTCAACGGGGTAGTGATGCCATTTGGGTGGTCGTTGACCGATTGACTAAGTCGGCGCATTTTATTTCCATGCGCGTAAGTGACTCGATAGATTATCTGGCCGATTTGTACATTAGGGACATAGTGAGGTTGCACGGGGTCTCTGTGACGATTGTTTAGGATAGAGATCTGCGTTTCACTGCTCAATTGTGGCAGAGTTTGCAGAGTGCCTTGGGCACTAAATTGACTTTTAGTACTGCGTATCATCCTCAGATTGACGGGCAGTCCGAGCATACTATTCAGATCCTTGAGGATATGTTTAGAGGCTGTGTCCTTGATTTTAAAGGGTTGTGAGAGAGACACCTACCCTTAGTGGAGTTTACCTATAATAATAGTTTCCAATCGAGTATTGGCATGGCACCGTTTGAGGCCATGTACGGTCGACCGTGTAGATCTCCAGTGTGTTGGGCTGAGGTGGGTGATGTACCTTTGTTAGGTCCAGAGTTGGTTCGGAAAACTACGGAAAATGTTGCACTTATCCATAAGAGATTAGTTACGGCTCAGAGTCGCCAGAAAAGTTATGCCGACCGTAAGAGGAGACCTTTGTCATTTGAGGTGGGTGATCATGTCTTTTTGAAAGTATCACCTCAACGGGGTTTGATGAGGTTTGGGAAGAGTGGGAAGTTATCCCCTCATTTTATTGGCCCTTTTGAGATCCTTGAGAGGATTGGGGAGGTTACTTACCATTTGGCGTTACCGCCACAGATTTCTAGGGTTCATGACATGTTTCATATTTGTATGCTTTGGAAATATAAGCCGGATCCATCGCACGTGTTGGATTGGACCGACTTAGAGGTAAATGAGGATACCTCGTATGAGGAGAGACTGGTAAGAGTCTTGGATAGACGAGATCAAGTTTTGCGAGGCAAGACAATTCCCTTGGTAAAAGTATTGTGGAAACATCACGGAGTCGAGGAAGTGACTTGGGAACGTGAATTAAAAGTCCGAGAGAAATATCCGGATTTGTTTGTTGATTCATGAACATGTATTGAGAATTTATTGTATTAATGAAAAGTTTAAGCATTGTATATGTTCTAACTTATGAAAACATTGTATATGTTATGATTGTTTAGGAAGAACATGGATTCAATATAAACATTGCTTATGTTTTGAGAATTTGGAATATTGATGATGTTGTATCATTTTTGAAAGCATTGTATATGCTATGTACTATTTTTGGAGATTTGGACTTTGGTTAACATTGTAAATGTTTTGGGAAAATTGAAATTTTCATTTTAATTTAGGACTTGTGAATCGAGTCGGTGTAAATAGATGACTGGAGAATAGGTCATGGTGTTGAACTTATGGAAATAACATAGTTGCGAATAGTTCAATTATGTTTTAAAGCCTGATTTGTAATTTCGGGGATGAAATTTCCTAAAGGGGGGAGGTTATAGCGATCCTGGTTTTACCTCGACCTTTATTGTGTTCCGGACTCGGGTTCCGTGATTATATATTGTTGTCTATATCTTGTTTCCTCCCTTTAATTCTTTGAGTTTGAGTTTTGGGACTTGTTGGGCAAGTTTGGAACAGGTTGGTTGTCTTTTTGTACAAATGGTTGTCGCACAGATTTTTGCCTCTTCGCTCGAGCGAGGTTTCTTGCGCTCGAGCGAGCCCTGTGAAAATGTTTCTTCGCCCGAGCGAGAACTCTTACGCTCGAGCGTGCGTCTGCGTTGGGTGGCAGACCTGAAGCTTCACATTCTACGCTCGAGCGACACTTCTTGCGCTCGAACGAGGCGACCTTTTTGTGTCTGGTCGCTCGAGCGAGAACTCCTTCGCTCGAGCGAGCCTGGTGTACATCAGTTCACAGCAATGCCATTTTGCTTCATTTTTGAGCTCCTTTTTCACTCACAAACCCTAAATCTGCAGTCTCTCTCTCTAGAAGCCACCTTATCTCTAAGGTTTCATCTAAATCCATTGTGTTTTTGACCCTAGTGTCTTTGAGAATAAGGTAGAAGGCTTCAATAGCATCGTGTTGATCCAAGTAAGAGTTGGTTTCGTCATCTTTGGAATTTCGGTCTTGCTTGTTCGTCTTCTACACTTGAGGTAGGGAGTTTCTACACTCTAATATGGTTTTTAGCTTAGTTATTTGCTATTGTGTATAGATGATGAGATTTGGTTGTGGTTTGGACAAATCTAAGATTTGGGTGTGAAATGAAAAGAAGGGTTTTTGATGAAATTGACATAAGTGGGTTTGAGATTTGGATACAAGGTTGTATTGTGCCAAATTAGTTGTTTTTGGTGTTTGGGTTGATATTTGGGAATAAGGGGGATTTTGCCCTAATTTGATTAAATCATTATTTTGTATAAATAAATGGGACTAACATTGAAAATGTGAAATTAGAAGGTTGTGGTTGTAAATGATGATATTGGATATATAATATCTCACCTATGGAGGTTTTGAGTAAACTATCTATTCTGATATTGAACATCCCTAACTACGATTGTTGTTGAAGTTACATGAGGATTAGGCGATTTAATACTAATCCATTGTTGGTGTCATTGAATATGACTATGCTATAAATACATTGTATATGTATGTTTATTGAGAGGAGAAAGGGGATGTACTCCAATATGATTATGTTTGTAAATACATTGCATATGTATATTTGTTTGGGAGAAGAAAGGGAATGGACTCCAATTAAAGCAAGTTAGCCAGAGTGTCCAGGGTGAAAGACCCGAAATTTCATATATAAATGGGTACCGATTCCTTCGGACGAAATATCCGTAAAATGGCAAGTTTGAAGTGTTTATGTGTGTTTTGAATAGTTGGAAAACCGTTGAGTTGTAGTCTCACTTTGGTTGTTGAAAGATAATGAATTTAACTCATGAATTGAGTAGCATATATGAATTGGAAATGAATTGAATGGAAATGAAATGAGGTTAGGTCTTAGTGGCATATAAATATGCAGGCCTTGTGGACGTTGTAGTATCAGTATTGTTTATGCACATAGTATTTATATCTTTGCTAAACCTCATATATTGTGTTAGATTATCTCTGCTGGGCTGTTGGCTCACCCTATACAGGAATATCATTTTCTGGTGCAGGTGAGGTGCTACCTCCAAGGCAATAGCATAGATGGACTCTCGGGAAACAAGAGCTTCTTAATTATGCCTTATGTGTGTATATTTGTTATTTGTAAAGCCAAGGACTTAAGATGTAATGAGCAAGACTCAATTTGTGTAACCAAGTAACGACTTGAAAAGATGTAAGCCTACATGGCATTTAACTGGTTGTTAAACAGTAAACTCTGATTTATGAAAGTATGTTGTTTCTCATATTTATTCCGCATATGAGTTATCTTTATTGTATTATTTTGGGGGCGTCACAGGGACAGCTAGCCAGCCACCAGTTGGCCTACAGGCCTCTGGATGGTCAGGTTTGGAAAAATACTGTTTGGGTCCAAAAGTGGTGCAAGGTTAGTAGACTTCTGAGACTCAAAACTAAGGCTTCCTACTAAGGAAATTGAGAATTTGTACAGTGTATAAATTCATCATTGAGTGATCAATCGGAGGTGCCCAAGTCTTAAGGGCAGTCAAAAATGAGATGTCTACAGATGCACATGCCATGCCATGCTCGAAAATACAAGTTTTTCTTAGTTTTAAAATCTCTTGCAACATGCTCACTTGAAAAACATGATTCAATTTCAATGATTTCAATATATCAACAAGGGGTGGTAAATACAACTCAAGTAATCCCTAAGCTAATGTCTACAAGTAGGCATAACAAGTACTACTAATTGCCACTTTACTGGCTCTTAATCGGATGGAAAAATTTTGAACCTCTCGCGCTGGTTTCTATATTTTCATCAAGAACCTCAAGCCAACTTAATTCTCAAACTACACGCCCTATCTGGACTTACCACCCTATTTACCCCAAAACAGTTCAACAATAACGTTTTGTTTCACCAAAACGATTTCTTTTTCAAAAGTGAAAAATCTAGAAATCCCCTAAATATTGATTTGTGATTATGTATCAATTTTAAGCAATAGATAACAATCCCAATCAAACAATCAAGACAAATCGACACAACGATTTTAACGTGGAAAAATCACAATTTGAGCGCCTCCAATTGTGATAAAAAATCACGGGTCAAAGCCACAAAACAATCCACTAAGAAGACAAAAAGAATTACACAAATGTACTCTCAATTACCTAGCGAATCCACGCCCGAATTGAACCGACCCCTATATGTCATTTCCACTATGGTCTTCACCTCGGAATTGTCTTACCCAACATTGAATCCATAACGCCGTTGTCGAATCATGATGATGAGCCACTCCAGAATCCACCAAAGCTTCAGACTCGAATTCTCCAGAATCCACCGAAGAACAACTCTCTCTTTTGTATTGAATAAACGAACAATCCTTTGCTATATACCTTTTAAACCATGAGTTGAATACTCAATCAAACATCAAAGAAAACTAGCAAAATAGCCCCAGATATAAACCCTAATATCCAAGAAAAAGATCTGGAAGCGTAACCCTAAAATCTGACTGAATCACATATTTATAGCAATCTGTTCTGCGATCTCCGCTCGAGCGCCGAAATGGCCGCTCGAGCGTAGGAAATTCCACTCGAACGGGACAAAACATCTCCTAGTATTTTTGCAGGTGATCAAAGCCCTAGAACCAAGGATTCTTCGCTTGAGCGGGAGAATGTCCGCTCGAGCGGACAAGCAACTTCGAATGTATTTTTGCATTTTGCTTCGGAGGCGCTACCCTGAACCTACCAAGGGGCGCTGCCCCTTGGACCCCTGCGAGCTGACCAGGCAGCTCAATCCCCGTTATAGTTAGCGAAGTGGCAAACATGAACGAATTATCTTCTGAAACTTCTCTGCAAGGCACAATTCGAGTTGGATTTGCATCTAAGTACTCATAACCTCACTGAAATAAAAGAACGAATAAAAGTACAACTAAAAGGAGTTTTGTCAAACAGGATTGCCAAGAATAAAAACCTAACAAAAAGTATTCACAACAATGCCAATTCGAAAAGCA